>PVJA010002636.1:0-104474 GCA_004027025.1 Myocastor coypus
CCACCTTTGATGCCATCTCCAAGACCTACAGCTCTCTGACCCCTGACCTCTGGAAAGAGACTGTGTTCACCAAGTCTCCCTATCAGGAATTCACCGACCATCTTGTGAAAACCCACACCAGAGTCTCTGTCCAGAGGACTCAAGCTCCAGCAGTAGCCACAACATGAAGGGTTTTTACACAAAAATAAACTATGTCTGCAAAAAAAAAAAAATGG
Source organism: Myocastor coypus (assembly GCA_004027025.1). Classification (NCBI taxonomy): domain Eukaryota; kingdom Metazoa; phylum Chordata; class Mammalia; order Rodentia; family Myocastoridae; genus Myocastor; species Myocastor coypus. The sequence continues at coordinate 216 of PVJA010002636.1, forward strand.
CTTGGCAGACAGAAGAAAGGAAGGCAGGCCCTGAGGGACAAACGTTGCATTGACGCCACCATTAACATCTCAGCACCCGAACTTCTCAGACAGATGAAGTAAAAACATGTGGTATACACCTTTGGGGAGATGAAAGCACTGCTGAAGGTCTGATGAGACACTGTGTTACTAAACTCATAGCATGATTTCAGACAAGCCATACTGCAAGAAAGCTACTGATGTGAAAACTGTATGTCAAATTTCCATTCCACTAAATCATTTAAAGCTTTTTATCTGAAGAGGAAAAAAAAGACTCATTTCATCAACGACCATTAATTTGATACATCTTTAAAAAGTCAATGTCTTCTGATTTTGCAGTGAATGTATACCCAGAATAGTATAAAATAACCAGATGGGGACATGGAGATTGCTCAGTGGTCTAAGCACCTACCCAGGCAAGCACAAGGACCAGGGTTCGATTGCCAGCACTACATGTCACACCAGCCCCACCCCTAAAGCATATTGAGTCGGTCACTGAGACTAGGCACAGTGGTGCATGCCTGTAATCCCAGCACCACAGTAGTTCAAGGCTGACCTTTGACCTCACTATGTAGCTCAGGCAGGCCTTAAACTCATGGCATCCTTCCTGCCCTAGCCTCCTTAGTGCTAGGATTATAGGCATGTGCTAACATGCCCAGCTATAAACATTTTATTGTACTTTATCACTATTAAATATATCAAAATTAAAATGATTTCAATTTGTATTTTTCAAGATGTTAACTTTCTTCTACAGTTATTTTTAATTTTATTATCCATTGTCAATTTGTTGTCAATAGGAAGTGTTTTTTTTTTTTTTTCTTTTTCTTGAGAGGCCTCTTCTTACTGTAAGATTTGTAAGAATTCTTTCAATTAAAAAAAACAATTGGTTTCATTAAATATACAAATATTTCTTCCTAATTTCCCACTTGCTTCTGGAGCATTACCACATTAGGCAAGATGCTGTACCTTTTTATCTTGTATGCTGCTATAATTTTAATGATTTCTTCCTTTGGTAATATACTATACTTCAACTTTTCAACCAGCATTATAATTAGGCATATATGTCTTGATGCTGTGCATAAGTAGAATGGATTGTGCCTGTATTTCTCATATGCTTAGATTTTCTTTAGGCTGGATACTTCTCCCCTAAATGGTACATATTTTTCAAGTAATATCTAAATTTTATTTATGTGGCCCTATGGTACACTTCAAGAGATAGTAATTTAATGCTCCTAGAACCTTCCCACATTAAACTCTGGAAATCTTTTATTGCCCTTTGAAAAATTTACTATATTTACAGCTAGTTATCACAGCACTACATCAATTAAGCAAGTTAATTTCAGATAATTCAAGTTGTATAATGTTGGCTCTTTTCTACCCAGGAACAGTTCTCAAAGTTAATTAGCCTCTTGATTTTTTTTTCTTTCAGCAAGAGTTTAAAATATCTTTTTTTTTTTTTAAGGATTAATTTATTATCATTATTTTCTTTTTCCTTGTTTCAGTTTCAGAACTTTTGTTTGTTTGTTTGCTTATTTATTTTTCTGGCCGGCTCAGCCCGCCCCGAGGGCAGGGCTGGCGCAGCATGTGGTGCCGGGGATTGAACCGCGGTCTCTGCAGCCACCCAAGTTTTCCCAAGCAGGCGCTTTAGACCACTGAGCCATCCTGCCGGGCCCAAGAGTTTAAAATATCTTAAACTTCATGATTTTATACCAAGAACCAAAAAGCAGTAAAACACTCCCTTCTGCATTAACAAACTGGAGTTAGCTGAGGAAATTCTCTCTGAATTTATCATTGACAAGAGAAATCTTCAAAATTGAAAAGTAAAGGCAAAAAAAGACTGAGAAAAGGGAATAGAATATCCAAGCTCTCTAGGAGCACTATGAAAGGTATAGGAAGAACATAAGGAAAAAATAGGCTGAAAATCTCTGATCTGAAAATCCAAAGCCTGAATTTCTCCAACATCTGTCACTTTTTACATAAACACATGACATCTTAAGGAGGAAATCTCAGTTACCCTCAATGGGTCACAGTCAAGACTCTGGGATGCTAAAAATATTGTATAAAATGACTTCAGGTTATGCATATAGGACATATGGGAAACATAAATCTGTTTTGTGTTGAAACTTGGGTCTTGTGCTCAATATATCACATTATGTATGGCAAATATTTTTTTTTAAATCCAATATTCAAGACATGCTTGGTCTTAAGTATTTGGATAAGAGACACTCTATCACAGAAGAGAAAGAGAGAAGAAACAAAACAAATAATAACTGAAAGTTTCCCAAAATAATATCAGACACTAATCCACAAATCCAGGAAACTCAGAAAATACTAAGTACAATAAATAGCCAAAACATTACTCCTAAGCATATCCTGTTCAAACTTCAGAAAAACCACAAAAAATCTTCAAAAAGCAAAATGCCAGAGAAAAAAACAACTTAACCTATAGAGAAATAAAGATAAGAATTACACTCAACTTTACCTCAGAAATTATGCAAATAAAAGGGGTATGAAATAGTTAAAGTACTGAGGTCAACTTAGAATTCTACACAATAAAAAATTATCTTTTCAAAGTAAGGAAGAAATAAAGACTTTGACAAGCAAGTAAATATAGGATATTTATTGCCAAAAGATGTAGCATAAAAGACACATAAAGTATAAACTATACAGACAAAAGGAAAATGATATAGGCAGAAACTCGGACATACAAAAAAGAACATATGCAAAATGTAAAAATGAGGGTGAAATAAAACAAATCTTTCTTACACTTAATTGATTACAGATTAACAGTTTGTAAAATTAATAGCAAAAAGGTATTACTAAAAAGTATTTGGGCTGGGTGGGACAGTGCATGCCTACGACTCTAGCACTATGTAAGCTGAACATGAGGATTACAGTGAATTTGAGGCCAGCCTGAGTCACACAGTAAGACTCTGTCTCAAAACAAACAAACTACACTTGACCTACTTACCAAATAACACTGTTATTTGAAAACAGACTTCAATTAGTATAAATGAATATTGTATGTCCTAAGTCAACCTCCAAAATTTTTAAAAAGGTTATGATGAAACATGAAATTTGATGTTCAATTAAAACATGAAAGAAATACAAGACACAGGAATAACATATAAGGAGCATAAATAGAAAATAGTAATAAATATGATGGACATTAATTCTTAACCATACCAATAATTGCTCTATACATCAAGGTTCAAATATACCAAATTAAAAGACAGAAAATGTCTGAGAGGTTCACAAAACAAGACTCACTACCTATTGTTTAAGAAAAACCCACCTGACAGACATGCAGATTAAAAGCATAAAAATGGAGGAAGATACACCATGTTAACAGTGAAGAGAAGAAAATGGGAGTGCTATATTAATGTCAGACATGTCAACTTAAGAGTAAGGAAAGTTACCAGGGATAAAGAATGGGCATTAGTCTATAGAGCGGTCATTAGTCTATAGAGGGGTCAATGCTCCAGAAAGGCACAGTAATGTATATGCACAGCATCAAAATATATGAAGCAATAACTAGACCAAAAACAGGTGAAACCACTAAGTATAGCAGAGACTTCAACATCTGTCTATGAGAAACGGACAGCTCCAGCAGGTAGAAAAGCAGTATGCACACAGCAGAACTCAGTAGCTCCACCAGGCAACTGACATCTATGGGCCACTGTATCTAACAGCAACAGATCACATGCACATTCTTCTTTAACCCAAGTGCTATGGACACCAAGATGAAACACATTTCATGCTATTAAACATATTTCAACAAATGTTAAAAAAAAAAAAAAAAAAAAAAAAAAAACAGCAAAAAGCAAGCAATGCCTGTCTTCACATCGCTATTAAAGTAGAAATTCATTACAGAAGAAAAACTGGAACATCCTTAAATACTCAGGGATTAATGAACACATTTCTGAACAACAACCCAAGTGAAAGTGGGGTTGATGCTGTCACTATGTATTACTGGTGTGGTTGATCAGTGTGGACTTGTGTGGGCCTCTTTTGTGATATGGCAACTGAAAAGTTTTGAGCACTTGCTGTGGTCCATGAGAAGGCCAAAGAAGCTGACAAGACCAAGAAGAACAGCATTAACATGAAAGTACTGGGCATATGGGCTGGGATACTGTTTAAGACAAAGAGTCACACACCACTTAATGAACTAATGAAAGCCAACTGTGAATGACAGAATTTGTTACTAAGGGAGAATAGATTCCAATTTAATGGGCAGCCAAGCTAGGAAATATATCCCTGCACTATCAGGACTGGAGGATGAAAATGTAACTGACATATTTCACTAAAAAGAAAGCCTGCTACTTTACTCCACAACATTGCTCTTACAGACCAAGAATGCATTCTCAGTTGGAAAAACAAGAGTGTGCTCCACCACAGCCTGACCACTAGAGCATAGTTTCTCTACTATTTTTGGCTTCCTCATACCTCTATTGCACCTACAGCAGTGTATGTCCACAATCATTTAAACATTTGCTTAAGTAAATAATCAATGGCATGTTTTGACTAACACTGAATGGAGATGGGATGGGGAAAAACACTGGTGCTGTGAAAGTAGCCTTTCTCCATTAGCAGCATCGTTATTCAGCTCTTACAGTCCAGTAAGCTATTCTATGACTCTATTCTAACAAAAAATAATAACAACATAAAAATCCTTGTGTATACTTGTTCAGTAGGAGAATTTCAATGTTTTTCCACTTATCATTGTAAAACCCAGGACAACAGTACAACTATTTGTCATGCAACTATAAAACAGAAGGCAATCTAAGTCCATAAGTATGAACACATTCTTAAAAAATAGGTAGATATTTTCCTTTCAAATCAGGTATTTTCATAAATAAGCTTCTTTACATTTTTTTTTTAAATGAGGAGGTAAAAACAAGCAAACACCTGAACAGATACTTCATCAAAGAACAGGAATAGATACTGACTAAACATGAAAAAAATGATCAACATTAATAGGTCATCAGCGAATTGCAACCTGAATGAAGAAGATACCACCAGATACTTGCTAGAAAGGCCAAATCACAGTGACATCAGATGCTAGCTAGGCTGTGGAGCATCAGGAATGTTCATTCATTCCTGGTGGGTAAGAAAAATAGCACAACTATTTCGGAAGACAGTTTTGGCCACTTAGTATAAAACTAAATATATTGTCATATTCAAGTTTCAGCAATTGAGTTTCCTGGTATTTACTCAAATGAAAACTGAGAACTTAGGTTCATACAAAAACCTGCACATGGGTGTCTACAGCATCTTTATTCATAATTTCCCAAATTTGGCAGCAATCAAATTGTACTTCAGTAGATGAATGGACAAACTGTAGTAGATTCTGAAAATGCAACATTACTCAATGTTGCAGCTTTTAAACACTGCAAAAGCTCAGAGGAAATATAAATGTATAACACTAAGTAAAAAAACCAATTTGAAAAGGCTACAACCTATGAGATTTCAACCATCTGGCATTCTGGGAATGGCAATACCAAATTCACAATAAAAAGACCAGCTGTTTTCAGGGGCTAAGAGAGAAAGGGTACAAACAGACCAGGCAGTGAAATGATTCTCCATGATACTATAATGACAGATTCATGGAAGCACACACTGGTCCAAACCCACTGAAAATACAACACTAAGAGCGAACCACGGAATTGGGGTGATCACTGGCAATGCAGGCTCATCAAGTAATCTGACTCCATACTGCTGTGCTGCAGGATGCTATAAAGGGGTAGGCTGTACTTTCGTGAGGGGCCAGGAGGTACACAGAATTCTGAGTGCTCCACTCAATTCTGCTGAAATGAAGGCAGCTCTAAAATAAAGTTGATTCATTTAACAAATTGTTATTTAGAAAAGCATCATATAAGTACAAAGAAATGCAACACCTTTGATTCATAAGTTCACAAACTTAGGATCTTCGATGCAGGCCAATCTTACCTATTGATGCTTCTTTGAATTTGTTTTTCAGATTCTCCTATAATCTGTACATTAGCTTTCCATTGTCCACCCTTCAACATCTACCATTTCTCTCATTTTTATACTTCTTGCACTCTTCCCTCAAAATTCTAAAAAAAATTCTCCAGTTTTTCTCTATTCCACCAGTTCAATTTTCAGTAAGGCCAATCTGGTCTTCACTAACAGCAACAACATATTTGAATTACATTCTATTTTTCAAAACATAATTCTCGGTCTCATTCAGTTTCCTTTCCATCTTACTGAGTGATCATCTCATCTTCATCAACAGGTACCAGATATCTGTTATTTTCTTAAATTTTACCTATAGCATTAAATCTGAAATGTATTGTGACTTTCAGTAAATCTTTTCCCAAGGCATTCCAGTTCTTAAACACAGTCAGCCCTTCTGTATCTACATGTTCTCTGTATCTCCGTCTATAAATTCAATCAAGCACAGATCAAAGATGTGGAAAAACAGCTGAAAGTGTACTGAACATAAACAGTCTATTTTTTTGTCATTATCCCTTAAGAAATATAATAAAAAATATGTATATATCATTTGCATTGAATTAGGTATTTTAAGCTAGAAGCCATGTAGAGAGAATATATGTATGTCATATACAAATACTAGGATTTTACTTAAGGACTTGAGCATCTGCAGAATTTTGGTATTTGCATGGGTCCTGGTACCAGCCTCTCCCAGGTACCAAAATGTAATTTTCTTATTGTTTTCTAACACAGAAAAACTATCAATGCAGAATTGATCTTATTTTTTTAAAAAAAAATCTTAAAATGGCTAGTTTCTCTTTTCTGCCTCTTATTCCTATAATGACTGAATCTTCTCAGAAGCTAAAATTTCATGAATTGGTGGCATGTGGGGCTTTGTGGAGAAAGATTGCTGCCACAGAGGGGTCCTGCAGTCACCTTAGCTTCTCCATGATAATAATGACGATTGTCATCAGACCAGACAGCAGCTTTGTAATGTGCTCTGTCCTCCACATTAGGTACATGACATAGCTACAGGGAACCTCTTTAGTATTTCTACTTCCTGGTATAGAAGGGAAAGTCTACGGTGGTCCAAGATCTACAAAATGGAAAATCTGTCACCAGCTGGCTTTCTATTGAGTACAGCCAATCTTGCCCTTAAATATCAAATATTAAATATTCCTCTGGCCGAAGGGAATTGAAGGAATATTGGGCCTCCTCTAATGTTTCACAACCTTCCAAATTTAAGGAACTAGTGGTACTGTTAATCTCATGGCATTACATTAATTCTGTTATAAGAGCAGCTGAGTTGTAAGTCTAGACTCGATACTTTTAGTCTGGGAACAAAAGTGTATTTAAGTTGGACTGTGAAAGCATTACTAGAATCTACTTTTCAACTGTACCTTTCCTAGAGTTAAGCTTCTTCTCAAAGATTATGCAGTGGAAAATAATAAAGTGATAAAAGAGACCAATTAGTAGAAAGGGAGGATGAGGTTAAGTGGGGAGAATAGTGATATAGATGCAATAATGCTAAAATTTTAAATGATGGGATATGGGGAGATAATATGTAATGTATTAATTATTGTAATTGTCTTATGAACCTATTATGAACCTGTCTCAGTTTCCTTTCATTAAAATAATAATAATAATAAGCTAGACAGGTGAAATTACAGGGTGATAAGTTCTGCAGCAAACCCCAAGACTGTAGCCAGCCTGCAAAGAAACCAAAACTGATACCACTACCATAAAGTTGGACGTTTTGCTAACCACTGTTTCCCCAGGTGCTATGTCACAGATCACAGGTCCTCCTTTATCTTTTTCCCTCTTGGTGAAAAACTATTACATTCTTCTAATTCCTGGGATAGACTGGTTCTTTTATCAGAGACCTCAGGAAAAAATAAAAGAGAAACCAGCCTCAAATTGTGAGAGGTACAGCTTGTCTCTTCTTGAAATATGAAAACAAGCCAGGAACCAGATGGGCTCCTGTGGGAACCCAGACACATGCTGCTACTGCCTGGGGTCTCAGCAGCTTCATCTTCAAGAAGCACTTTGATTGGGCTTTCTTGGTCAGTATGAGATCTCTCGGCCCAAGGATCTGAGAAGCTCTGCTTGGTCCTCTCTATAAGGCTCTCTTTAAACAAAGACAACTTGGTCTGTTATGCATCATATTTTGGCCCATGTTCCTTTGTTTTTCTGGCTGGTCAAAACATAGCAGACACTCTGAGAAAAAGATATAGCTGTGAGACCAGGGATCCCAATTCAATAAATTCAGAGATAGATAGCAAAACATCAAGATGTGTATTTAAAACAGCTGACAACCAAGGACATAGAATAAAACAATTGGAAGAGAACTCCAACAAAGCTCTAGCAAGTACTCTCAAAGACATCAGCCCCGTCCTGAAGCACAGCATGGAGTTTTACTAATTGGATATAATCACTGCACATCTCATAGGATGTCACTCACTAGCCAAGATAACTGTGACAAGAAGATTACATTACTTAAGACTATATTTGGTATGAAATAATTAGAATAGAAATTGCACACTATTAAAAAGAAAAAGAGTAACAGGGCACAAGATCCATGAAAAATGTGAGGAATTGGGTAGGACTTTACTTTCAGAAACAGTGGCTATTGAATAGTGTTAGGATAATTGGCTGTCTAACTGAAGACAAGGAAGAAAGAAAACACACAAACCTCTACTTTTTGTTATATATAAAAAGAAATTTTTTCTGACCTAAAATGTATTAAAAATGCATAACATGGAAGGCTGGCATGATGGTTCAGTGGCTAAAGTGCCTGCTTAGGAAAGTTTAGGCAACCACAGGGACTGTGGTTTGATCCCCAGAACCACATACTATGCCAGCCCCACCCCCAGGGCAGGCTGAGCCGGCCATAAACAAAAATAAAAAATAACAAGAAGTATAACATGCAATAAAATATTAAAGAAAAAGTAAAAATAGGCCACAAAGCTCTTTGAAGACATTAATAAAAAAAATGTGATTAAGTTTCTAACGACAGAAGCCAACACAAAAACTCAAGAGAAATAGCAGAGTGAAAAAAATATTGCACCTGCAAAGAAAAGAAAGATAGGAAAGCTTAATTTCCCTAATATGTATACAAAGAACTTACGTAGACTGATCTTTTAGAAAACAAAAGAGATATTGGACCAATTGCTAATAAAAATAGGTAAAACTTCAAGTTGGGAAAAGAAAAATTCATACAATTTTCCAGTATACGTATAAAGATATATTCACCACTACTATATCCAAAATAAACTTACAATATATTGAAAACAAACCTATAAAATCAGAAGGATGGATCCTCCCGCCTATATTGGCCAAAACTAAAAACAGAAGCACATTTCTTACAGGTAAAAATGAAGGCAACTGTATGAATATTTATTGAGGAATGTGACTTATAAATTTTCCTTTTAAGAGAAATAAACTTTCAACGTCAATTCAATGCAAAACCAAAAAAAGAAGCAACATTTATACTGGTAAATGTAAGGCCAACTATATGTTTTTATAGATAAACATGAACTATAATTTTTTTCAGAGAAGTAAACTTTTAGTAGCAATTACTGTCATGAACTTTGATCTCAAATATTATTTTGGACTTGAAGGATCATTCCTTGCCCTTTAGCCTTGCTTCTGGTATACTTTCCCTCACTGATCTCTTTGTTTTGTGCCTGACCCCTCTTAAATCACCTCGCAGCACGTACACACACAGGGTAAAACCACTCTACTAAGGAGAAATTCATTGCACATAAATTCCTGGTACACAGTAGATTTTACTATATAACTGCAGAGCTCCTATGGATAAAGTAGCCATGTTAACAACTACCAGTTTGTCAGTTGCTAGGATGTGCTTGATGCTATTGTTATTGCTAACTGTACTGCTTTAGTAGGAAAGTCACACATGTTGCAATCAATTCTTCTCCCCCATATGGCAAGCCTGTGATTATCTGGACTCATAGCCATCACCATAATCCAGATCCAAAGGACTGGATGCTGAGTCAAACAGATAGAAATTTCTCATCCTTAATAAATTAGGAAGATAAGTTTTTGGCATAGAACCAACGTCCAAGAACCACCTACAGTTAGAAGACATCTCTGAGAAGTAGACATTTCCTGAGGAAGCCTCAATATTAGTGATAAAGCTATCTACTATATGAAATCAAGCATCAACATAGAAAACAAAATTAAATTAAAAATAGAAAATATAAAGGGATAAGACACAGAAGCAAAGTGCAACCCAAGACCTGCAGCCTACCCTGGACAAACCCAGAGCACACAGTGACAGAAGAAATGTACCCACTGGAAGTCAACCACTGGAACTTTCTGAAATTATGGCAGCAGTAGTGCAAAAACAAATGGATGTGGCTATAGAGAAAATAACCTCTCAAGTAAAAACAAAACAAAAAAAAAATCAAAGTAAAAAATATGTGAAATAAATCTATACTAGATAAATAAAAAATTCAAAGAGCTTAGGAAAATGATGGAAATCATTAATATCTATCATAGCAAAGAAAGAATCCATGAAACAGATCCAAACAGTTATCCAGGACATTAAAAATTCCACTGAAAGTATAAGCAACAGATTGAATATAGGTGAGAATAGAAGATCTAAAAGAGAAGATAAGCCACAAAAAGAAAGATATCTCAAAAATAGTAATAAACAAGGAAAAATCAATCCAACAGTTGTGAGGTGAACAAAGAAGAGTAAGACAAGAGTGATTAGAGTCAAAGAGAAAGCCAAAGACAGCACAAATGCTGTTCAAAAAAAAAATGCTTCACAGAAATCATGGCACAAACTTCCCAAATATGGATAAATCATTGGACACACAAGTGAGGCATGTAGAACTCCAAACAGCCATGTCCCAGAAAAATCTATACCAACACATATAATAATCAAGATTCCAGAAATTTAGCACAGGAAAAGAATATTAAAAGCAGTCAGAGAAAAGAAACAAATTACCTGTCAAGGAAAGCCCATCAAAATTACAGCAAACTTCTTGAAACAAACACTTACGTCAAGAAGAGCTTGCAGCAAAGTATTTCAGGCCATAAAATAAAACAACTACAAACCCAAATTATTGAACCTCACAAACCAATCTTTCAAAATTAATAGAGAAATAAGATCTTTCCAAGGCAAAGAATAACTGGTTGTTATTGGTCTTTTTAAGACAGGGTCTCACTATGCAGCTAAGGCTGGCCTTGAGGTCACTTTGTAGCCCAAGTCTCAAACTCACAGTGATCCTCCTGACTCAGCCTACCTAGTACTGAGATTACAGGGGTGTGCCACCATATCCAACAACGCATACCAGCTATAGCTATCAATGGAAATGGTGTCAATTCACCAATCAAAAGAAACAGGTTGACAGAATGGACCAAGGAACAAGATCCCACAATATAATACATTCAAAAACTACATTTAACTAAAAAAGAAATCCACAGGCTGAAAGTCAAAGCATATGTAACAATACTCCAAGCAATAAGAACCTGGAAAAAAATGGGTAACTATTCTGTTTGCAGACAATGTGAAGCCAAGACTGATCAAAAGTGACACAGAAGGTCATTACACCCTTGTTAAGTGGAAGCTCCAAAAAGACACAATAACAATTGCAAGTATATATTCACCAAATACCAGTGCACTAAACTACAAAAGTGTGTTGCAAGCAGGAGCAGGAGTCAGGGGATCAATCCCTGGGCCTGCCATGCCAGCCCCACCCCTAGGATGCACTGAGAAGCAATTGAGACTGAGCATGATGGCATGTGCCTGTAATCCCAGCTCTTGGGAGGCTATAAACAGGTGGATCACTATGAGTCTGATCTAGTAGTGAGACCCTGAACACCCTGTAGACCCTTCCCTAAAATATAAAACAACAACAAAAACAAGTACTAAGAGATATGAAAAATCAAACAAGCAGGGCCAGCAAGATAGCTCAGTGGACTAAGCACCTGATTAGGCAAACACAGGGACTGTAGTTTGATCTGCGGCACCACATGCAGCCCTAGCTTTGCCCCCAAGAATAGGCATGGTAGTGTGCACCTGTAATCTCAGCGCTGGGAATACAGAAAACAGAAGGATCACTACAATGAGTCTGACATGCGTAGTGAGATCCTGCACCAATTACACTTAAAAAAAAAAAATCAAATAAACACTAACATAATTTTAATGAAGGATCTTAATCCCCCGCACCCCAGTTTCACAAATATATAAACTAGACCAAAAAAAAAAAAAATATTATAGAACAATCTCCCTGGTCTATGAACATAACCACAAAAATCTTCAATAAAGTACTGGCTACCAGAATGCAGCAAATCACCAGAAAATTATATACCATGAGAAAATGGAATTCATCCCAGGGATGCACAACATATGTAAATCAATAAATGTAGCAACAGAACCAAAGACAAAAATCAAATGATCATCTGAACAGATGAAGAAAAAGCATTTGATGAAGTCCAAGCCATATTCATGATAAAACAATAAAAAACGCTATGGAAATTTGGAATAGATGGCCTTTATTTCAACGTGGTCAAAGCTATTTATCTATGACAAACCAACAACCAACATGATACTAAATGGTCAAAACTGAAAGCTTTTATTCTAAAATCAGGAACAAGACAAGGATGTCCACTATCACATTCCTATGCAACACAGTTCTGAAAACATTAGCCGGAGCAATTACACAAGGAAAAGAAAGAAATACAAGAAACAAAGAAGTTATTATTATTTGTCAAGGACATGGCACTCCACATAGAAGACCCCCAAGCCTATACTTCCTAGATTAAAAAAAAAAACTTAATAGCATAGCTGGGTACAAAGATATTTTTCAAAAGGAAAAGGGAAACAATGGAGGGAAAATGGGGAAAGAAAGGAGGAGAAAGAAAAGAAAAAAATGATAAAAGAAGGATAAATGAAACAAAGAAGGGGGTAAGCGGGGGTTGAAGGGATGGAATTTGAAAAGAAAAGAACCAAGACATATCATGTATAGATAGATACAAATCCCTATGATAAATGTGATCATTATGCCTATGAAACCAGCATGAACTACATAATAAGACTCTGGCTCAAAAAATATATATCATTTTGGGAAAATTATCCTACAGAAAAAAATTTACCGGGATAAAACGATGGATGTGGATAGGTTGACAGATGGATAGACACTTTGTAGGTATTTTTTGGAGAGAGTGAAATACAAAGAACATACTGGTCTGAATGTTTCTCAATGGGAAAATAAATGTTTTTTTTTGTGTGTAATATATATACATACATATATATTATATATATACATATATGCACATATATGTATACATAAATGTACATTTATATTTATATATGGATTATGTACTTATTAAAAATTAAGATTTGTAAATAGTATTAATTTAGATGATGAAGTAGTGCATTAATATAATATAAAGTTAATATAATATAAAGTTGGGCTGGTACCTTAATGGTCTAAAGTGCCTGCTTAGGCAAGCGTGTAGGGACCACAGTTCAATCCCAAGCACCACATGCCATGCCAGCTCTACCCCCAGGGTGGGCTGAGCTGGCCATGTAAAAACAAAAACAAAAACAAACAATGCCTCCCAAATAAACTAAAATATAATACAAAGTTAGCATGGCTGTTTTATTAAAAAACATAACTCACCATAATAATGGGAGACATAACTGTGCTTGTGTACTAAGAGGAAAGGCGTGAAGGGCTATGTAGCAGGCTCTGACCATGATTTCCCTATCCTTAAAAGTTTTGTAGTTACTTAGCATGCAAAGAACTCTGCCACATAAAATTTAAATAAATACTGGTGGGAGGAGAAATTCAGTACCTTGTTTAGAAAAGTGTTGCTGGGCAGGAAGGGAGAGAATATTGGTGATTTTATAACTCCTTTTCCCATTGGTTATGATAAACATGTATTACTTTTATAATCTTTCAAGAAGTCTACATTTTGGCACCAGAGTGAATGTAAACACCTCATAGAAATGTGTAAGGCTATGGCACCTTCATTCTGATACATTATGCACATTGAGCTTCCCCTCTTAACACCACCCTCTCTTGTCTATTGGAAAAGCTATTTTTAAAACAATATTCTTCGCTGAAGAACACAGATCCATGGCAAGCAGTTAGAGGTTACATACACAATGAAGATCAGCAGGAGAGAAGAATTGCATCTCAGCAACCGCATACAGGCTTGCTATCTGCCATTTATGCCAGATTCAAACAGAAAACCTGCTTTAGGGGGCCAGTGAGATGGCTGGTGGTCTAAAGCACCTGCTTAGGCAAGCTTAGGCAACTACTGGGATTGCAGTTTGATCCCTGGCACTACATGTTGCACCAGCCCCACCCCTAAGGCAGGCTGAGCTCGCCATAATAATAATCAAAAAGAAAACCTGCTTTAGTGACAGTGAGCACTAGATCTGAGGTACTGGACTCACTTCACTTGTTTCCATAGCATTATATTCTAGGAGGCAATTTTAAAAAAAATTAAATATATATATATATATATATATATATATATATATATATATATATATATATATCTTGATACTTCTAATTTCAGAGAAAATTTCTGTGTTACCCTGAATGTCAACTGAATGTGAGGTCAAGGCCAATCATATAGAGTGGTTATAAAAAAAAAAAAAAAAAAAAAGCCAATCAACAAGCTAATAAAAGCCACAGAGAACAGACAAGTCTCATGAAAGGTGGTGATTTTCTTTAAAACCATATGTGATTAAGACAAGCAGAACCCAAAATAGGTATAGAAATATGATGTTATTGATCTTTGGAGCTAAACAAAGTTTTCAGTTTCCTTAGAAATCAAAACCAGGGCTGGGGATTTATAAAGCTCAGTGGCAGAGAGCCTGCCTGGCAAGTGTAGGTCCTGAGTTCAATTCCCAAGACCCCTGAAAATAAAAATGGAAATACAAACTGCCATATATGCACATAAATAGATGGTACACACACCTAAGAGGGTCATGAAGGATGTATTGCTAATTAAGTGCTATCCAGTTTGTGTGTGTGTGTGTAAAGCATTTGGAAAAGGTCGATGTGTATACTGCAGGGCTCATCCCATGAGGCCAGAGTCAGTGCCTGGAATGATATGTGTCCTGGAAAGTAAGAAGTTTGTTTATTTTCTATAGCTATCTCTACAGCCAGCTGAAGCATCTTCCAGAAAGCACAAGACAGACAAAGTGACTCCGAAATGTTAAAAGGCAAACAAGTATCATTTAAGGCAATCATTTAAGTCAAGGCTTAAGTATGCCTACATATTCATTTTTCTTTTTTGGTACTGGGAATCAAACTTATAATCATGCTCCTTGCCAGGCAGGCACCATACCACTGATCTATGTCCCCAGTCCCTAAATTGTCTATGTGACCTAAAATTTATTTTCTGCGACTCAGATATCGCACATAGGCTTCGCTGACAAATATAGGTCACTTTCTCCTCACCCATCATGCGGGATCACCAGTGATGACCAAAGCTGCCTCCCTGTTGAGGTCAACTTCAGAACCCCGACTCCCTGGTTCATCTTGAAGTCTTTGGAGAGGTGAACAGGCAACATTTAGCTCAACTAGAGGCTCACAAATAGAGCTTAGCGAGAACTCCAGTGCACAAAATGGGAAATCCCTGGGGACTCCCCAGTCTGTCTCGGAAGAGAGCAGCAAAGAGGGAGGTACCCTGCAAATCTCCACTCTGTTGGCAGCCTCCTCCATCTCTTCCCTGAGGGCATCAGCTTTGGCACCCGCAGGCTGTAAGCTGCTGGACAGACCTGAAGACTTGGAAGTCTGCTGCCACCTGATGGAAAACAGGAGAAAAAGAGGAGAGATGTGAGACAGGCAGAGCCCTGGAGAGATCCCAGGGAAGTTGGGGAAACACCTTTACAAACATCACCCAGAGAACGCTATGCTCTGACTAACAATGAGAGGAGAAGAAAAAATACCAAGTACTTCACCAGGACAATGGGGCTCCCACATCCACACTGCAACCCGTGGACGAAGCTCAGCCTCCACCACCCCTCCACAGAGAACAAGCATTCTTCAGCACACCACCTCTTCCCCTACTGTTATCCTAATACAGAGGGCAGGCTACAGTCAGTCTCACTACTGCTGTCTTTCTTTTTTCATGTTATTTTTCGTTACCAAATTATGACTCTATACATTTATACGGCACAATGTGATATGCTGATGGATGTGTATCACATGGGGTAACTGAATCAAGCTAACGGGCACATCCATCACCTCATATTTTCTTTGACGCTGAGGATCAATGCAGGGCTTTGTGCATGCTAGCTGAGTCCTCCACCACCAAGCCATGCCTCCTAGCTACTGACTTATCTTCCTCCATGAGACTTATGAAATTGAATCAGGCTGACTATCAGTAAAAATAGGATGTTATCTATTTCAAAATAACTATCACTGTCTTTATATACAACCTCAGACATTTACATTTCCTATAGCTGAGTTTGCAAATTCACTGACGTGACTGAAACCAATAATGTAAGTGTGCAGGAAGATATACCAATAAGGTTAAAAACAAATCTGAAAGCCAAACTCTACAGATAAACACAAACAACTTCACATCAACATTCAGATACCTTACTTATATTTTCTTAATATATATCATTGAGGAGAGTATCCTGGCTTCTGAAAAAGCCACTTAGAAAAACATGAAGGGAAGGGGAATATCAATACTCCTTCCTGCATGCTACATCATCACCAGGAATGGCCAGAAGCAAGACACAGAAGAATGGCCCTGGAAGTTCATAGGTAGACCTGGGCTCAGCTGTGCATTCCTCCTCCAGGAAGTGTGTGGACTCAGGGCTACAGGGGCTACCAGGAGGTAGAAAAATAAGCCAAGCAGGCCATTATCTTAAAAACTAGCCCAGTGGCTCTTAACTTCTTGACACTGTAATAATAACAGCATAAGCAGGGTGATAAGCGGCAGCCAAGCCTGGTGTTGGTTTTGGAAGAGCAGGAGTGGGAGAAGGGTATAGGAAGTGGGTGTGTTGTGGAACTGCCCTAAGAGAAACTGATCCTTGGCTTGGGCAGAAGGGTCTCACGCAGGAATGAGGGCTATGGATTGCTACATGTTTTAACCAACAAGAGAACTTAGAAGTGTTCAGTGTGAGCCATGCGGAAGAAATGTGACGACTCATTTCTCCTAAACACCACGAAGGTCAGGGATGTTCTGACCAGTTAGGGCGCTGCTGTGAGACCTGGCTCTCAGGTCCTAAGTACGTAGACTCCAACAAGAGGGGAAAAGGGGCAAAACCGCCCTCCTCTTAAGGGTCAACCATCTAATCACTACGGACTTTCTCTACTCAATTTTATGTTCTCTTTTATTATCTACAAGGAGAACAGAGAGTGTAGGGCTGCATGACACAATGACAACTAAAGAAAGGGAAAATAAAGCTGTCTTTGTTAATAGCAAAGCAGTAGCAATGTAAAAGATTCTCATTTCAACAATGTAGTAATGAGAAAATCACTTTAGAAGGGCTTTGGAACATCAAGCTGGTTTGATGTTCCAGAGATAGGGATAGGTCCTGAATCCAAGACAAGAATTTAGGGCAAATGAGAAGGGAAATATTTAACTCAAACTGATTTCAAAATCAAAACGAAAATAACTTAGGAAAAAAAAGAAAAAGGAAAAAAAAAAACTACTAGTAAATCCTTGAGTAATTATTTCTTATAAAGCTTTGCTTTACTTAGTGATATAGTTGATTAATACCTCCCAGGTTAAACTATTTCGTTAAAGTATTAAAATAGGGCCAGCCAAGTAGCTCAGTGGATTAAAGCATGTGTAAGCAGGTGTACAGGTTAGGGGTTCAATCCCTACCCCTGCCCCTAGGGCATGCTGAGACTGGGTGTGGTGACATGCACCTGTAATCCCAGCTCCTGGGAGGCTGTACACAGGCAGATCACTAGTAGTGAGACTCTGAACACCCTGCAGACCCTTCCCTAAAATACAAAAATAAATATAAATAAAGTATTCAAGTTTTCTGGGGTTTTTTGGCAAATAAAATAGGAGATGCAACAGCTATAATTTATGTATGGGACAATAAATTTATCTCCATGGTGATTATGAGATTGAGTTATAACCACCATCTGCTCACATTACCCGAAAAGAAACAACCAACTAATATGTAAATATGTAAATTATATATCCATATTATAATCATGAACCTGATTTTTGTGGCTTTGGCTTTGCAAATAAGTATTGGATTTTTTAAAAAGGGAATTATACTTAGCACACATTAAAAATAAAATGGAGACATTTCTCCAAGTTAACTATTTTTCCCTATTTCCCTCTAAATTTTTCTCTAAATATTGTCCCTTAGTATCTTGGTACTTTCAAAAACATACACTTTTTCCCCTTCCTAGAGGGGAACTTGTCATATTTAAGCAATCCCTTTTGATATAACGCAATGACAGTAACATGCCAAAATAACAGTCCCTTTGTGGAAAAAAATGCAATAAAATATTAAGGAGAATTTGGAAAAAATATAAGTAGTAATCTGTTAGGAAAAGTGACACGAATCATGTACTTTAAGGTATGTTTTTTCTATTATCTGTTCTACAAATAAATTCAAGGGTTGTGCTGTTCCTTAACAGAAATACTGGATATTATTCAAGAAGAGTCTGAGCTTTGACATTCAAAGAGAAGGATAATTTGTTCCACTAAAATAGCTGATGTATTACTCAGCTATAAGGAATGATAAACTAGAAGACTTCATATATAAATTGATGTATCTTGAACATATACTCACAAGTGAAATAAACCAGACCTACATATGCAAATATCATATAGTCTCCCTAGTGTAAGGACTCAAAAGAAGCAATACATAAATAAATTTTGGGTGGTACCAGGAATCAATCTCAGGACCTTGTGTTTTCTGTGTCCTCAACCCCTATACATTTTTTTTTTTTTTTTAGAAGAGTGTCTTAAATACAAAATGCACTTGAAAGAGTTAAAGAAATTAATATTTATTGAAAGTGTTAATGTTTGTTTGATCAGTCTTACATACCTACGTCTGTTGATCTATACTGATTTGATGATGAAAATATATAATGCAACCACTGTTAAATTTTTCTTGTTTTGGAATTCTGTACTATATGTACTCTTGTTGCTGTTTTTTCTATCTTTGTTTCTGCTATTTTTGCTTTTTAAAATAAAATTAAAAAAAATAAAACAGCTGATGTGATATCTTCACTCTCTGGGGACAGAGTGCTGTGACTACATAATCTTGGTAAATGAAGACAAGACACAGCTTTCTTGGCCTTTTCAGTGCCTGATAAGCAAGAACACTTTTTTTTTTTTTTTTTTTAATGCCAGGAATTGAACTCAGGACCTCATGTTTGCCAGGCAGGCACTGCACCACTAAACCCCATCCCCAGTCCGGACACAGCTTTCACTAGGCTGGATGGGAGAAAAGGTTAGGAAAGAGGCATGTGTTGTTTTAGGTAATAAAGAAGGAAGGCCAATGTAAGATCAGCTTAATAAACAAGAAGTCCAGAAGGGAATTTTGGGGAGGCAAACAGGAAAGCTGCTGTAATCAGACATCTGCTGTTTCATCTGTCCATTCTTCTTTGCTCTGTCACCAGGATCCCTTACACATGGGGCACCTGCATCCACTGTTTTCCTACATGGCCCAAAAGGAAGCTGCCATTTTTTGCAGGTACCTGGCAGTGAATGGCCTAGTGAGGGCCACAGATGCAAGCCACAGGTTTGGCCAAGTGACAAGTCAAGCCAAGGAAGCAAGCACATAAGGTACAGAGCTCTTCCTCTGCATTGGGAGAACTGGAATAAAAGGAAGGGGCTCCTACATGAGAGTAAGGGAATTCAGTGATCAGGAGATGAGTACTGTAGATGTATGGAAAAGCCCCATGGGGAAGGAAGTGGGAGTGAAAGGTACTAGCAATCCCAGGGGTACTCAAGACTGCCACAGCTCCACAATTCCTCTAGGCTTCTAGACATCCTTGTCTTAAACTATATGTGCTGCCCAGTATGCTCTTCTATACTCTCTGGCATTATTAAAACTACTTTATTTTCACCCAAAGGAAACAGTCTTCTTGAATGGTTATTACAAAGTGTCATAGGCAGAATGGCTTAAACAATGGAAGCTTATTTTCTTGCAGTTCTGGAGGCTGGAAGTCCAAGATCAAAGTTCCAGAAGGCTGTCAGCTCTCATTTCTGACCTGTGGATGACTTCTACCTCACAGTGTTCTCGTATCATCTTTCCTCTCAGTCCACAAGGAAACAGATCTCTCATTATAAGGTGCCAATTGTATCAAACAATGGTTCTACCCTTACATCTTAAACTTAATTACCCCCTGAAGACCTTGTCTGTAAATACAGAGCCACCACTGGCGAGGAGGAGACACAGTGCAGTCAGTAAAACCCAGAGGCAGCTCTCAAGCCCAAAAAGAATGTGTTCTGGGCACAGAAAGGTTGGTTAATTTGAGGTCCATGTCCAGGAAAAAGCGAAATGGCTTTAGGAAAGAATAGATCTCCTGGCAGGCTAGATAGCTCAGCAGAGTAAGTGTCCTCTTGGGCAAGAGCAGGGACAGAGGTTCAATCCCGGGCACCACATGCCGTGCTGGTTCCGCCCTCTGACCCACTGAGCTGTGGACTGAATTTGGGTATGACTGCACATGCCTGTAACCCCAGCACTGGAGAGGCTGAAAATAGGAAAATCACTAGGAATCCAAGCTGAGTAATGAGACCCTGTACCAAATACATTAGAGAGAGAGAGAGAGAGAGAGAGAGAGAGAGAAATAGACCTCCTCCTTTAACCATTGCCAAATCCAACCAGTGGCAGGAAAGATGTTTCTGTGTTATTCACAATCATTTCAACTCACAAGCTTTAATTACAAAAAAAAAAAAAAAACTTCCTAGGTTACTTCTGTTCTTCCTGTACATACTGCTGAGATGAATTTTCATTGTTCATTTGACTTGCTTGGAAGATGCCTAAGAGATTAGTAAAGCACACGTGTTGGGGTATGGTTGGGGGAGTCATGGGAGTGTGAAATTGGGAAATGTGTCTGGCCTTCTCTTCTGTGGCTCTTGCCTTGCCCTCCACTGCCCAGATGTCATGGGTTAAGTGCTTTTTCCCATCATGCCGTGCTGTCATGCCTACCTCAAAGCCAGCTGACTACTGATTGCAATCTCTGAAGCTGTAAGCCCAAATAAACTTCTCCTTAAAGCTGTGGGTATCAGGCATTTTGTCCCTGCAATGAAAACCTGACTAATACAGTATTTTTTTATTCATCTTTAAATCATCAGTTTTCTCTAAGGATCCTAAAATCTCACTGGGTTTTGAAATAGACAAGGCAGACTGGCTGGAATGGTGACAAATATGCGCATCAGATCTAGATCTCATTAAACACTGAATACACCTTGTTAAACACTGGATGAATTCAGTATACCTATTAGAGTTGCAGATTTCACAGATCTGGTCATGGAACTGTCCATCAAGATGTGCTGGTAGTAACAGAAGAAGCCTGCCTGTCATGAAAGGCAGTGTATCAATGTGAAATACACAGACAGTGCAGTTTATACAAAGGATATACAGGACTCAACCCAACTTTCATAATGTCAATCAGGATGCTGCAAACATAAGAACCTAATATGTACAGGTGGCTTCATAGGAGAAACAGTGTGGGGTCGAGTGGGGAGGTTGAGAACTCAGCTGTTCACGGACAGTATTTAGTGATGCTTGCTATTTAATATTAGTCTGAAATTTGGTCTGAATTTTCACCACTGTATTTTGGGAAATAGTATAGTTAAGATTACAGTGTTCTAGGAAGTGGCAGGAAATTTGAATAAGCTTCCTTCTTATTCACTTAGCCACTAGCCAGAAGTGGCTAGTCAGGGAGTGAGGAAGGAAGAAAGAGAGGATAGGTGCTAAGAACAATCCTTTTATCCTAGAGCCTACTGCCTAAACAGATTGGGAGCTTGGGTTAGACCTTCCACCAGGCACCACAACAGAAATCTGAAGGGAAGTGACCTGAGTGAGTTTCTGAGGCAGATGAACCACAATAATTTTTGCAAAGTAAATCCTATCTTCAACACAAAGTTGGGCTAAGAAATACCATGGATGGGATAAAAAGCATGGATCAAGTGTATGTGAGGATAATCTAAAAGGATTTCTTGCAGTCTATACAATAAAGGCTCTGCAGAGCCCAATTTTTGGAGATTATAAGCACATAAATAAATGGGGAGGTATAGATTTCCTTATCAGATTCTAGTACACAGGAGATGCTAACTTCAAAATATGAAAAGATTAGGTAAGTCATGGACAAAGGGTCTCTACTGATATTTTCCTGGAGTTTCAGAACCTACAGCCTCTTGGTGTCAGCATTAAACACAGCATTAGACAGGATATGACCATAGCTATACCCTCAGGTTCAAGACTGCAGAAAACAGGAGTGCATATCATCAGCTTCAAAAGAAGGTTGAGTACAACCTAAGAAGCAGAAATGCTCCTCCGCAGATATTATCATCCATCATATCTCTTGGTTCACTCTCTTGGTAACTTTTTTCTCATAAGAAAATTATACAAAAACACCTAAGTGGAGATGATCATAACATGCTTCAAAATTAGCATCCTCGCCTCTGACTGGAAGCTCCATGCTAGAAATTCAAATTTTCCTTGCAGAAGCAAAGATCTCCAGTTTGTACAGAAGGAAATCACTTCACAAACCCAGAAGCAGATGTCTAGGTGATATTTTCATAGCAGTGGTACAATCCACAGCACTTCAATCAGCTCACAACTCCCAAAATATGACAAGTGAACCTTTGTGCTATGGGATGTAATTTTAGGAAGGCTAAAGACACTGCAGCAACAGCGAGTTCATGCTCTTCATCCATCCTGCTGTCTGTTTCCCCAGTTCTCCTAAGGACTTGTGTCACAATAATTTTTTTAACACCCTTCCAATGTCTTCTCCTCATCCTTTTTCACAAAGGGAAGTAAGCCTTTCATAGCCAACAGGAATGGAAATTGAGCAACACTGGCTTTGCTATCATCCTGTTCACTTTTAAGCTTGTTTAATATCTATAGCAATGGGCATCGCTTCCCAGTTTATGGTAATGCTGTGAGGTTTCTTTCTAAAACAACTTCCTTTGAAAAGGTGATCAACTTTCAAAAATGACATATAGGTACAAATGGCAAAAAACAATCAAGTGGACTAAAGTTACTAAAGAAATTCTTGTTTCTCTACTGATATAACTTGTTGCATTTCTAAACCCTAAGGAACTGCCCAGTATCTACTGTTCTTCTGGATGCAAAATTCCAATGCCCCAAGTAGTTCTAGGATATGGTTCCTTTTGTATAGTACTAGAGAAGTGATGTGACATTTTGATACTCAAAATGACCTCTTCATGTCAAACCACAAAGATTGTTTTCCCCTAGGCACAGTGAGGAAAAGGAATTTGTAGGAGATTAATTGATTTGACCCAGGTCACCAGTCTAGAAGACAGCTGAGCTAGATTTTGGTACCTGACCTTCTGAGTCCTATAGCAAACCTCTTTATCATGCATCTCCCTGACTAAGCACATTCTGTTTTGCTTCCTTTATTTCAAGAAAATTAAGGTAAGATGAGATGATCAGAATTACCTGAAGACCTAAGCTAAAACCAAATATCTCTTTTCACATTAACAGTATTAAACTTGTATTCTACACACACACACACACACACACACACACACACACACACACACCACTAGAAGAACAAAGGGTAAATATGCAAAGTCTCAATATATGATAGCTAAAGCCAATGCCATTTCAGGCCTTAAGAACTCCTCTGCTACAAGAGAAAATTTCTAGTGGATTCTGACAAGGTGTGCAGAACAGCCCTATAGGAATCTTAGGACTATCAAAAGGGCCATAGGATTATAGACCAGCTACAGAAAAGAGATGGCCATATCATTAGCATCAGCAAAAGGGGAGCACATCCCCAGAACTGGAAATGCTTCCTCACAAATGATGCATCCACCTTACCTCTTAGGTCCTACTTGCTCCTTCCACCCCCACCAAGCAGCCTTCTTTCTCAAATATGCTGCCTCATTCCCACCTCAGTGTCTTTGCACATCCTATTTCCTTCACTATACACAATCTGTACCAGGAATTTGCATACGGGCTTATTCTTGGTAGTTTATCTCAGACTGAGTGACACTTACTCAAAACTTCTCTAATTTTCCTCACCAGTTACTACCCCTTTTTACACTATTTCCACCCAAAGTTATTTTTTTCATATGACTGTGCCTGCCTAAAACTATCCTGTTTACATACCTTGCCAACACATATTTTCAAAATTCAACTGTAGCCTCCCTGAGAGGAGGGAACCAGCATCTGCGGCCCACTATTACCACCAGTGCTTGATGAATAGTAAGTGTTTAGAAAACTCAGTGAATGGGAAGACACTCACCCATACACAAACCCACCCCCCAGATGTGACCACTGTCCTTTCAAAGAAGCAGAAATGAAAGCAAAGACACTCTACCTGGTCCGTGAAGAGTCCATGTCCAGCACCAACTTGGCTAAATGTTTCCTCTGCTTTTGAATATTTGGGATTTCCACCTGTGGTTAAGGAGATGTGATGTAATCAGACTGAAGCCCAAGGAAATTCCATTAAGAATTTTCTTCTGAACAACTTTTTACAAGCTGATAGGTTTTCCATGGTGTTGCAGCAGAGAAACAGGCAGAAGGAAAAAGGGAAAGGGGCTTTATTTTCTTGGAGGACACGGAGAGAATTCAGGGAAGATAAGGAATTCTCTGAATTGGAACAAAGGGAGACTAAGGCTTTTATGGCCTTTTTCCAGGGGTAGGGTTTGAGGAGGATGTTTAGATTTACCTGAGGAGCTGATTGGGGCCTTCTCTGAGGCGGCAGGATAGGGGTTGTGGAAGGAAAGTGCAACCTGGGCTGAGTTGGAGAAGAAGAGGGAGTTGGTCTTTGGGAAGATAAGCTGTTGTTTTAAGGGCTTCAGCCATATTAGATGACCACCATAATGATTCAGCAATTCATACTAGGGCCAGAACTATCTAGAGCTACTACTGATAGTCACCAGAAAGTTTTCCCAAAGTCTTCCAATCTTTATATTCAGATGAAATCTTCCTCTTTGCTTCAGTGAGGTATAATAATAAACAAATAAGAGCTATATATCCTTCAGGGATAAGATGGTGTTTTGGCATGTATACAGTGAGAGTTATTACTACATATTTATTACCTCATATGACTACTATTTTCTTTGTGTCCACATATATGTGTGAGCACAGGCATTTAAAATCTACCCTTTTAGCAAATTTCAAGTATGTATTGTTCTATTATTGTTAGCTATAGTCCTATCACACTGTTGAAACTCCAGAATTTATCATCTTGCCCAAGTGAAACTGTGTACCCACTGAACAACAATAGAGGAAATTCTTGGATTCTGTTCCTGAGGGGCTCTCTCCTTCCCTTTCTCTGGACTCCTGCCAATCCCATCAGCTCAGACGGACTCAGAGAATCTACACAGCTCTGTTCCCCTGTCCGTGACGACACTCTTGCTCCTCTTGCAGCCAGTAAAAAACTAGAGACTTAATCACATCTCCCTCTACATCCACAAGGGCCCAAAGTAGGGAAAACAAGGTGAGTCAAGCAATCAGGACTGACATGCAGACCTATTAAAAAGTCAAGAGCAGAAAATGGCAGAGCCATTTAGGAGACCTAAGATGCTATGAAAGGGCTGGCCAGCCTCAGCAGATTAAAGTGCCTGCTTCAGCAGAGGCAGGGACTCGGGTTCGATCCCTGACATACCATGCCAGCCTACCCCATAGTGTGCTGAGACGCCTACTGACACTGGGTGTGGTGGCACCCACACCGTGCCATTACAGGCACAGTGCCTATAATCCTAGTACTTGGCAGGCTGAAAACAAGAGAATCACTAGGAGTCTGAGCTACATAGTGAGACCCTATAGACCCTGTACTAAATACATAAAAAATAAGTAAAGAAAAACAGGATGCCATGAAGAATGCTAATGAGGCATTGTATATTGATAGAAATAAAGCAGTTATATGTGTGCATTTCTTGAAATAATGTAAGATTTTTCTAGAGTAAATCATGAATAATCATTGCCATTATGGTTTCTCTCAGCACTGAGTTCTTCCATATTGGTTGCATGGAGATGCTCTTTTTTACACTTTTCTTTCTAAAAATGACTTCCTTGAACATTCCAGTGCAGGATTTGGTTCCAGGCCCAGCAAAAGTAGGGCAAGATGTGAGAATTAAAAAGGAAAGTTGGCCATAAATTGAACTAAAAGTATCCCAGGCTTTTTTTTTTTTTTTTAAATATTATATATGTAAGGGGAAAATGTGAGGAAAATCCAGTGTCCTATGAGGTGCTTTCTACTCACTCTACTAAGCAGGGATTAGTGACACAGTGTGGGGAGTAACTTCTGTAGGAAGAAGGATAGCTATTCACAGGCACCTTGGCTCTACACAGTGCTCCCAAGACTGGCTAGAGTAGCAAGTATATCCACAGCATTCTTCAAGACACTTGCAGCTCTACTTCTGCTGGAGCCCTGTGCTGGCTTTGCCTCCTGGTGTGTCGTCACAGCCCCAGCCTACCTTATGAGGGGCTTATAACGATGTTCCTGGCTATGGAATAACCTACCATAGCCTGGAATCCCAGAAGCCCAGAGTTGATCTATGTCAAAGTATCACACCTAGGGTTTTTCATTGATTCTTTTTGACCACATAATCATTGTTTATCTATACCTTTGTCCCAGAAAGAGTAACAGAGTAAGCCAAAATAACAAAAGTAGTCCAGAAAGGAAACCAGACATAGTACAGGGCAAGGATTCCCAGACAGTAGCCTCTAATCACATATGGTATGCAATGTTCATGAAATTAATAAAAGTGAAAATCTAAGTCACACTAAACATATTTCAAGTTCCTCCAGCCAGGTAAGGCCAGGGGCTACCACACTATGCATACGTTGAACATTTCCCTCAGGACAAAGGGCACTAATGGAGAGCACTGCTTAGGCTTTGTATAACCAAATAAAGGCAATTGGGAAGTGTCAGGTTTCAGGAAAATAAGCTAAGCAAACGCTTTGTGTCTCCCCAATTTCATTTGGTGGAAGCTACCAAAATGTCATATAGATGTTAAGATAGTTTTTTAAACATTTTTTAATTTAGAGTCCAAAAAGAAAAGACCCACACAAACACCAACTACGAGAGCATTTACAGACACTGGGGCCCAGGTCCCCCAACTCCTTCTGAGGAAGCACCACTGACTTCACCACAGGTGAGGATGGGGCAGAGCTGCAAGGCAGGTGGGATTTGGGTGTGCAAGGAGGTATGCAGCCAGCCAGTTCTGCATCTTTACCCATCCGAATGCCAACAGGGGAGACTGCGGAGAAGGAGGTTGCATGCAGCTGAGAGGGCTGCCATATTTGGGAATCTTGATGATGGGGCTGGGTACTCCAATCCCCCAAGGATTCCAGACAAAAACTAAGGTCAGGGAATAGAGTAAAGGAAGAAAACAATGGGGTTGGAAGCATAAAGACCCATGTGGCTTCTGCCCAGCAATCCCTTGTCACTCAGGCCCAACCTCGGTCTGGAGCCATACCTCTGCCAGCAGAAACAGGGGCTCGATCACATCTCTTTCTACTTGTAGCTCAAAATGTATCAGTTCCTGAGCCAACTTGTCCTCCGTCTCTCCACAAAGTTTCAGCATCTTCCTGCAACCAAAGCAGGGAAAACACACTGAACATTCCTGGAGAATTCTGCCTGGGCCATGATCTTATCACCGTCCTGCTCAATAAACGTTTCCAAGGGCAATGTCAGGGAGCTTGGCCAACATCCACGGTGGCTGGTGACTGACCCGCTCCAACTGCCTTCATCTCAGAAGTTACTCATTCCTCTAAACAGCACTGAGTACTCACCATGTGTCTGGGACAAAAGGATTCAAGTAGAGAAAGACAGATGCAGAGAAAACAGACTAGCACAAGTCAAGTCCACAGACGTAAAAAGCCAGGTGTTTCTCTTCCCTGGAGCCTTCCAGAAATTAGCTGAGACGGTGTCATTAACACACCAACATCTTTAAACATATATCAAAATTTCAATTTTGATAGCTATTAAAAGGGGAAAAAAATTTCTCTTAATTCTAAGCCATGTAAACCTAACTAGACTAGCCTGGGGAACTTAGTAACCTAGTGGGTAGGTAATAAGTCCTTAAAAACAAAACAAAAAACAGCAAAAGCCTTCCCAAAGTGGATTAATAACAAGAGCAAAAGACCTGAATGGACAATTTTCCTATATTCCCAGGCAGGATGGCAGATGTTTTCAAAGATTTTAATTACTCTCCAAATGGCTTTCTTCTTTTATACTGTATCATGTTAACTAAAACCCATATAAAGTTCTTACAAATCAACAAATCCATGAGCCAAGGTAACATTTCTTTTGAAGTGAGTTACATCCCTTACTATCCCTACTTCAATGTGTTTATATATAGTATACGACACTGCTGCTTTGCTTAAAGAAAGTGTTCACAAATGGCTTTATGCTCAATATATCTTTATACTACTGACTTTTGAAACGTACTATTATTTGGCAGTTATCCATGTTGATACATGCAGAATTAATCATTCTGCTCTATGGAATTCCATTCTGTTATAGCTCATATATACAATTATATATGCCTCCATTTACTAAGTTTTCTAACAGTCAAGAGCTTAAGCAATTTCATGGAGCACCAAGATGCATGTGCACTCTCTTCTTGTGCAAGAACTTCACAAACATAGCACTGGTAACTTAATTTCTGCAAACTAGTTAAAGCAAAGTATTCTGTCATTTTGATTTTTAACTCATATTCCTTAACTTCTAGTAAGACTGGCTATCTTTTCATATGTTTTGGGACACACAAGATCTCTCCTTGACAAACAACCACTACAATTCCTTGGATAATTTCAATTGGAATCCATTTACTTCAAGTAGTTACATACTTTTTTCATAGGTAGGTGAATGTGGAATGGAATCTAACTCCTCTTTATATTTTCTGAAAACATCAACTCCTAAGTTGTGGTTTTTAGCTAGCTCTGTAAATTTTTAATGGTGTCTTTTATCTGATTTCCTGACACCTCCATAGTTCAATGCCTTTTCCCCCACCTGCTAAAGTGGCTTGGGGTTTTTGCAAGGTGAACAATATGGTACAGGACACATTTTATAATATTAGTTTACAAAGAATCACCTAAGAGTCATATACGAGTGCAGGAAATATATGCACACACTAAATACTAAAGACTCCAGCTAAGTGTCTGGATCCTGATAGCCTGCATGAGTCTAGATGAAAACCTAGAGCTAATAACAGTGCCTCCCACAAGACCAACTGGAGGCCTAGAGCTCACAACAGTCTCATGTAGCCCCACTTCATGCATCTCTTCTGAAAGGGCCCAAAAGTCAATGGTGGAAGCCAGGAAGTCTATGCCAATGGGAAGAAGGATCTGTGCTAGCAGACTGAGGGATCTGAACTGGAGCCAGGAAGTAACACTCAAGGTAAGCACCAGAGCTCCCCTCTAAAAGTATCACAGCCATCCTGAGCAACAGTGAGGTAATGAGTTCTTCTAGTGATGAGGAAAGCCAAGTTCCCATCAGCAAAGCCAATGCAACAAGGTACATGAGGCTGAGCAGTGCACTCTTTCCTCTGCAGCCAGGAAGCTATGCTCAAGATGAGGACCAAAGCCTTCTCCAGAGTTCACGGTGAAAGCCAGCATGACAAGGTGCTCCAAGAGAACTAGCAGCTTCCAACTGCTCCAATAGCTTCTCCAAACAGCATTCCTAACAGCATTCTGGTAGTTTCTCCTGTTCTGCCTTTGTGCTGCTGGCAACAACCCTCAGGTGGGCCTCCAGCACCCAGCACCATGGTAGTTTGTTTCAGGGTGTAAGAAGTTGACCACCAGTTAGAAATTTACTACATTCACTACAAAGGGATCAAATTCAGGGCCTTCACACTGAACCAAGTCCATAGCCTTTAAAATAAACAAACAAACAAACAACAATTTGAACTAAGGCTTCCTAAGATACTAAGTTGCCCAGGCTAGGACTCAAACTCATGATTTTCCAGTGTCAACCTCCCAGGTTGCTCACATTATAGGTGTTAAGGCTACTTTTTAATTTTAAAACTACTAAATATTAGCTATACATCCTCCCACATTCTATAGAAAATGACAATCTAGCTATGCCTACATTTCCCTTCCTTCATTTATTTTATAAGTACATTTCCAGTGTTTGTATGTTTTCATATTTTTACTTTACAGTATAGGTTTAAGTATTCCTAACCCCCAAATCCAAATTTTTGAAAGTCTGGATTATGCACCATAATGGATCTTCTCTCTTCCTTTCCCCTCCCCTCCCCTCCCCTCCCCTCCCCTCTCCACCCCTCCTCTCCTCTCCTTTTCTTTTCTTTTTCGGATTGCACTTGCCAGGCAAGCACTTACTCTACTGAGCTATCTCTCCCTGGCCCCCTGGATTTTCAGATTAGAGATCTTTAACTGGTAAAATTTATAGATATATTCCAAAAGTAGGCAAATTATTCAAAATATTTGAAAAATTTGTTACAAGTATATCAGAAAAGGGACAGTGAATTTGTATTTGAAGTTAAGCTGGGCACTATGCTTTATTTGTCTTTCCTAAACATTTATGTGTTCTTGCTGGAGTTAATAATCATTTTATTTGAGTCTGCTTGTTTCAATCACTTTCTGTGTACCTGACTGAGCCCAAAAAGCTCTTTCACTTTCTGATTTGTGCACTAAGATAATAAAGAAAATGATACAAACGAATTTCATTTTGAATTAGTATAAGGAGGAGGATGAAGTATTCTTTTTGTCTGGGAGGCAAGCTCTGTCCCTGGAATCTTGATCGAATTTCCTGGGATTCCTTGTCTCTGCCCTGTGTTGGAATTTTATCATTTAGTGCCTGCTTCTGCCCTGGTTCTGCCTTCATTACGGAGCACAGTGCGCCTCAGTTTCCTGAGGGGAGGGGAGTCTTGTCCTTGGGCGTTCCTCACAGTGCTCTTCTCCACGCCCACAAGGACCCACACTTGGGCAACACACTGCATTCTATGCTGCACATCTTCTCCTTCCACCTTTTGAAGGCACTGTGCAGCAACCTGGCTTGTTTGCATTGTTATTTCTGCTTACATTTGGAAGCATTCATAATTCTGAGCCTTTGTAATATAAAATGTATTTTTCTAGAAGGTTGTGCAATGTTTTGTCACAATATTCATGTGGGTACACTGCATCATAAATTTAATTTTTCCATATATTCAAGAGTTCTTTGGGCCCTTACTGTACAGAAACGCATGTTTCTTCTAAGTCTGGAAAGTTGTTTTGCATCATTTTTTGTAATAATAGTCTTACATTTTCCTTTCCTTTTTCTGAGAACACCTGTTTTCAGTCATAGGACTTCCTGGATTGGGTCTCTAATTTTCTAAGATTCTTTTAATTTGCCATGTATTTGTTTTCTTGATTTTCTGGATGATTTCCTCCTGTTTATTTTGCAAACCTTTGACTGAGAAATTTGTATCTGTTTTTAATTTTTATAAGCCTGCTTTGGATCTCTGAGTGTTTTTTCCTGTAACACTTGGTACCAATATCCCGTATTCATGTCATGATGTACTATTCTCTCATACTGCTTCAAAAGCTAAATTATAATTTCCCTGAGATTTCTCCTCCCCTGACCTGATCTCTATCTCTTCCAAATTATGCCCCCCAATCCCTGTTTGCTTTCTACGATTCAGGTCAGAGACTTCCTTTACTGATTTAATGCTTTTCTACCTTTAAGGTGGAGGATAAGGAGTATACAGAATGGAGTGAGGCTTGTCAGCTGTGAGCCTAGCTGTACGATGATCTGGCTGGGCCATTTGTCAGCATCCTCTGTCTTTCGGAGCTTTCTGGCACTTGCTTCTGAACTTCTCAGATTCCCTAGAGAAGACCCTTCTCATTTCTTGCCTAGAAGGTAAGTCTGGGGCCACTGTGAGCAGGTCTCTCGATCCTCCTCTTCACTGACTGGTGCCCTTTGTGCTTACTGTCCCTCATTCTGGAGAAGCTTCCCTTTACTCATTCTAAAGACAAAAGCTCCAGATCCCTGAATGTCTCTTGAAGATATGGCTCGCCAACCTTTCAGCGATCCAAGTGACACTTTCAGCCCACATTCTTTAGTCACCCACTCCATTCCAAAGACTCACCATTCCCAAGGTTTCTGGTGCCGCCAACTTCTGGGCACTTTCAGTACGTCACAGTGCACATCATACTGGCTCTCTGCACATCCTTCTCGACTGAGCATCAGACATCTGGGACTTGCCTGATCAATTCTCAGTTATTACTTACAGTTCACAAAATTATACTGCTGTTGCCTTTTATCCTTGTTTTTCTTGCCACTGGTTGTAGTGTTTTAAGACAAAAGGAACTCTGTTTTTACTGCAGTCTGGGTAGATTCTGGCAGGGAGCAACGTCAGATGTGTGTTCAGCTTCTCATCTGTACTTCCAAACTTGCTGCGTCACAGGGCTTCAGGGATCTCTTGGGATCACTACAGCAGAATCGCATGCTTCTCCACCAGAGATGCTCCATATTTTAAACAGCTGAGTTCATTCCTTTTTCATCCTCGATGACTAAAGGTACATGAGCAGCACTGCAACTGTCTTCATGCTGTTCTCTACTTATCGTGCTTGTTTACCTTCTTCTCTTTTACACCCTTCTGTGGCTTTGCTCTTTTAGTCTATTTTTTTCCCTTTCTGCCTGGATGGAATTACACACTCTATTCCTAGTTTTCTTATGGATCCTCTTACCTTCCTAACATGCACACTTGATTACAAACCTAAGTGCAACACCTCTTTACCCTCCTTTCAAACAATACAAGAGTTTTGCAAAACTGGTTTTTGGTTCAGTATTTCATGTTATTGCTATCTCATTCCTCCCAATGAATCATTTATACTGTTGGCTTTAGTCGATCTGTATTTATAATCACTTTATATTGAAGGGTAGCAGAATATGCCACCCCAAAATTCACAGCTTTGGTATAAGGATTATTTGGAACTGAAGGCAAGTAAGAATTATAAAAGAAACAAACAGTAACTCTGCCCTCCTTGGTTTGCCTAAATGCAATAAGTACATTTACAAAGGTCTTCTTTTCCTCTTTTTAATAGAAAGAATATAAATAAATCACTAGTAACAGCTCCAGATCCTTGCTCACCCAAAGATAGAGTCAAAAGAACTTCATTAATCTTTGTCATCCCTTAATGCCCCATATGTTTACCCTCCCATATATGCTAAGAAACTCCTTCCTTTTTTGTTTTATTTTCTTCTTCAAAGATGGTTTTCCTTTTGTCAGGATGCTGCACAAGCCCACATGCTAATCACCCCTTTCTAACTTATTTTGGTGTTTCTCCATATGTATGAATAACTACATGTTTTTTTTAGACAGAGTCTTCTTGCATAGCTCAGGCTAGCCTTGAACTTAGTAGGTAGAAAAGGCTGGCTGCAAACTCACAACAATCCTCCTGCCTCAGCCTCCTGAGTGATGGTTACACATGGTAATAAAATGTGTATGCATTTATTCTGGCAAGCTGTCTGGTCAATGTGATTTACAGAATTCTGACCACAAGACCTAGCATGGCCATAGGAGGGGCAAAGAAGCTCTTGCCCTTCCTAATATGCATTCAGTAACTTTTCACTAAATTTTTACTTTGCTGCTTCCATTCCACAGCTTTCCTGCTTATCTCTCTTGTCTTTCTTTTCTTTTTTCTTTTCTAACTAGCTCTTTTGAAAAAACATACAAGCAGCAATTTCTAGTAGTAGTCTACTATACGTGCAAGCATTACTTGCAAGTAGCACATTTTTACCTGAAAAACCTTTATTTTCTCCTCATTCTGCACAATTAGTCTACCATAAAATTCTAAATTTCTTCCATTTTTTTTTTTCAAGATAATTCTCCTTTGGGGTCGGCAAGATGGTTTAACAGTCTAAAGCCCCTACTTAGGGAGGCTTAGACAATTGCATGAACTGTGGTTTGATCCCTGACACCACATGCTGCACCAGCCCCACCCCCAGGGCAGGCTGAACCGGCCATAATATTGTCTCCCGGCATGTATTCTGCTTAATGAATAGTTTACCTGTTTTACTGTTCTTTTATTTATAAGTGATTATCTTTTTTTATTGGGCTGATTTTAAATTTTTTCTCTTTCTTTGGTCTGCAGTTGTACTACAATATGTGCAGGGATGGATTTCTTTTTGATCTTAAACAGGGCGCTTTGTGCTAATTTTAAAGACAACTATTATTCCAACCTAGAAAAGAAAAATTCAGCCACAAACTTTCCTTCTTCCTGTTTTTTTTTTTTTTTTTCAGGAGCTCCCACAAGGCAGCATTTTGTGCTTTTGCACCCCATCCCCACCTCTCTATTGAATCACCTCCTCATCCGTATCTCCTGTCCTTCACTGTGTTCTTTTTAGCTGACAACTTCAGATCTGTTTACAAGTCCACTAATTACTCTGAATAATCTCTAGTTTATTCTGACCAAGTTTTAAAATTATCAGTGTAATTTCCATTTTAAGAAGTTCTAGCTGGCAGTAGTGGTACATGCTTGTAATCTGTGAGGCTGAGGCAGGACAGTCATAAATCCACGCCCAGCTTGGGCAGTTTAGTGACTTAGCAAGACACTGTTTCAAAACAGAAAAGAATAAAATGGGTTAGCAATATAGCTTGACACAAAGGCCCTGGTGGGTTCAATCCCCGGTCCTGGGAGAGAGAGAAGTTTTATTTGGTGTTTACTAAGTTCTTCCCATTCTTTATTCACGTTGTTGATTCTTTTGTCAAGGATTATTCTTGAGTTCACTGTAAAGTTATACTTAAATAGTCACTGTACATCTACAGTGACTTTAGCATCATTTTACTATTTTTACTTCTTAGAGTACTGAGTCTGCTACTGATTGTAGGAAAACATGCTGATGCTGCTTCAGGAAGATTCTATTTTTAGTGTGTTTTATTGTCAGCTCAAAATCAGCAAGGCTTGTTCTGGGAATCCCACGAGTTCTTATACATGACACGGAGAGGTCACATATTTGCCTCCACTGAAGCCTTAGGGATTTTAATTGTCCTTCACTGGTTCTATGTTAACGTTTCCACCAGGACTTATCTTTCTGAACAGATAATAACTAGAGCTGAAGGTTTCATTTCTCACTGGTAACATTTTCCTCTGTCCCCATCTGAGTCCTTGGGCAGAATTCCCATGTGTGACACATTCCCCAAGGAGTTTCAGGTCCTTTTTTATGGAAAGGGACTTTCCTAGATTGAGCATAAACTCTCACATGGTGTCATCTTACCCGAGCAGTGTGTCATCACCCAGGATAGCTGACCCTTCCATCAAACACTGAGCCAATGTTGTCAAAGGCAACTTTTTCTGAAAAGGAAACAAACAACAAATGAAAATTACTTTCAATTGTTGCCACTTATTCTAAAACAGCAAAATGTCATATACCTGCCTAGGTATTATAGTAGCTAAGAAATAGACTTACTTTAAATATGTGTAAAATTAAAAGACTCAGTATCCAATGATGTGATAGGTTTAGAGATATCAAAATTCAGAAAATTAAAATAGAATTAAGCTCAACAATTAGGAAAAGTTTACATATTACATTTTAAAATGAAACTGGTTGTCAAGAAGGAAAAAAATTTCAAAATTACATTATCAAAATTTAAACAATGTGTTAATTTCCAAAAATCAATATTTTTCTAGAAGAGTCTATTAGTTCCATTCTATAAGCAAGGTACCTTTATGATCCAGAGAGAAAGGTGCTCACATACAATTACAATACAAAGAAAGCAGGAAAATAAAGGTACAATGAAAGAATAAACACAAAGGGCATATAAGAAGCTTTTCACTGGCCATTAGAAACTTGAAATTAAGGACACAATGAAATACTGCTTGGACAACTATAAAATTGATATGTTTAGAAATAAACATAAGTACTGGTAAGCATGTACAGAAAGCATTGGTAAAGGAATCTTAAAGTGGAGTGGCACTGAAAAAAGTTTCGTAGCAATTCAATACATTAAGCAGAATTACCACATGGCATAGGCATTTCAATCCTAGTTACATACCCAAAATAAGTGAGGACAAATATTCTAATAAAAATGTACTAACATCCAAAAAGTAAAAACACTTTGAACACCCACTAATGGGTACAAAAATGAAAGTGCAGTCTGTGCACAGATGCAATGTCATTCAGATCTGACAAACACGTATGAACCTAAAAAACATCATACTAAGTCAAATATTCCAGAACCAAAGGGACGCATTATATCACTCTATTTATATGAAAGGTCCAAAGTAAGTGAACCTGAAGAGACAGAAAGATTAACAGCTAGCAGGGGAAGGAAAGTTGAGGAAAGACTGCTTAATGGTACAGAGTTTCTTTTTTGGGGGTGATGAAACTCTTCTGGATCTCGATAATGATGACAGTTACACAATGTTATGAGTGTACCAAATGTCAAGCTCAAAACGTGCAATAGTGAGGATAAGTAATTGGTTTACTTTGCAAGTTCCTCAACCTTGCAGAAAATGAGGATGCTCCAACTTAAATTTCAGAATATACATACTGGCCAGGTCCCACAGAAAGGCCACTTTGCTTTATGGCAAACATTCACAGTCCCCATGATCTACCTTCAGGGCAAGACTTCACCCTTCCTGAACCTTACTTCGAATTTTGACAAAGCAGTGAGGGAGGATTCCCCCTCACATGGTATACAGAGAACTTCTGCTAGCCTAGGACTACACATTCATGGGAGAAATATATTTGCCAGTAGGTGAGTAGAGCTTATCCAAATAACGGGAAATCAGACTAGTCTATGAGTTGCGCAAGTAACTGCCAATAAGTGACAAATGAGACAAATGGCAGTTTCAAATGAATAAGGTCAGCCACCAACAGACCACAGCTTTGGAGGATGGGACATGCAGGGGCAGTGCTGTGTCCGCATACACAGCTCAAAGGAAAGGGCTGCAGTTGCCTTGTTCCTGGGCCTGGTAAGTAGCTGCATTTCCCCAGCATCTCATCCCTTAACACACTGATGACATGTAAATGTCCTCAAGGGGCACAAAGTGCCACTAACTAAGAGAAGTATTCCTGTTTCAGTGTCTTCTTAATTCTCAATATTTTAGCAAGAAAAGGAGAGTAGAATTTCTCAGTTTCTCCTGCTCTATCATACCTATTTATCTATATCTATTTAATTTTTGAACTGTGTTTGGCCTTTTTTTACACATAGAAATACTTTTCAAGTTATTTCCTATCACTGTCTCTTGTGCTACCTTGCTTTCTAGTTTTGTTTGTGGTGCTCAGGACCTCCATTCAGTCCTGCTAAGAGCTGTACCACTGACCTATATAGCAAGCTCTTTTTCTTTTGTAAAACAGCTACCTAAATGACTAAACGCAAATAGCTGTCTGTGTCCTCAGGTCCTCTGCCGGTGCCCGCAACTGCCCCTCTATGAAGGACGTTGAGGTCAATTAGAGGACTTGGATTCCAAACACAGGAAGAGGAGGGTTGAATGAGAAATACTCAGCCAATCATAGCAAGCTTTTATTTATGCCAATGCTTTAGGAATCAGCAAGCTGAAAGGAAGCTGCCACATGACAAAAGGAAGTAGATTATGGTGACACACATCATATCAAAAAGGAATTGGGGAAGCGCAAAAGGAAAGGCAGTAGATCTTAATGGACTATAACCTCAGACTACAAATTATTTGTATTTGTAAATTCTGTTGCTGAAGTATAAACTGGGGGCTCAGTAGAAGGCAGGTGCAATAGCCATCTCACATCACCTCCTGACTTTTATCACTAAGGTCCATTTTGCGCTCCCCTCCACACTTGCTCACCCTCAATGTGTATA
Organism: Myocastor coypus; assembly: GCA_004027025.1. Lineage (NCBI taxonomy): Eukaryota > Metazoa > Chordata > Mammalia > Rodentia > Myocastoridae > Myocastor > Myocastor coypus. The sequence continues at coordinate 38,106 of PVJA010002636.1, forward strand.
TAAAATCATGCAATTTTCAAAGGAGTAAATTGCCCAAAGGGAACTACAAAAGCCACTGCAATCTGATTCCCCTTGTCCCCCAAGATCATCTGTGTTGAGAGCTGGTCCCTATATCTTGTGTGTGTGTGTGTGTGTGTGTGTGTGTGTGTTACTCAGGATGGAACTCCTGACCTTGTGCTTGCCAGGCAGGTGCTTATACCATTGAGCTATCTCCCTGGCCCCTGAGACCTGGTCCCAATCCTTGATAAATATTAGTGAATATCTCAGCAAACTTCATTGTGGTTGGTAATGTTTCAGAGTGAAAGGAAAACTTTTAAAATAAAATTTTTCAAGTCCAGGGACATAATTCAGTGGCACAGTAACTGCCTGGCAAGCATGAGGTCTTGAGTTCAATTCCTGGTATCAAAAATAAAATAAAATTATCACTGGCTCTAGAGTTCACACAGAACTTTAAGAAAATGACAGAGTGTCCCAGGGCTTGAAAGCATAAATCTGACATCACGGAGATGGTTGTTCTAAAATTATCTTGGGCATAAGCTACACCATTTGCAGGGAGACTCAGAGGCAAGTCTCTTTCTAATATCCACTGCTCCTCCAAATATCTTCTCTTTTTCTCTTCCTAAATCTCTGAAAACTGCTTTCTATTATTCTCCATTCTCAGCCCAATGAGCTCTTTGGTAATTTAATCCACAAAAGACACAGCCTAGGTTTTTGGCTCAGGGCTCATCAGTGGTCACCTGAGCCTGACAGGGGGCATTACTTACAGCACCAGGTCAGATCTCTGTAATATCTGGATAACTTAAATACTGTGCTAGGCATTTAGGCAGATTACCTCACTGAACTCTCAAATAACCCTACTACGTAGGAAATCTTGACTGTATTACCACCATGCCCAAATGGTAATAACTAAGGCATATGAGGTTCACTTTACCAAGGTCAGGCACAATTAGGAAGGAGAATGAGCTGCAGCTTTGGTAGTCAGATTCCAGAGAGAAGCTCAGACCTGTCACACTAAATTTCCTACTGCAGAAGAGAAAGGGTCCAAATTGGTATGCTAGTGTGCTCAGCAGGTTCTGTGCCTAAAATACTCACAGACCATCCATGCATTCGGGACACAGATCTATTTTTATCATGGCTACCATGTGGCAATCTCTTTTTAAGGAACTGAAAATGTAGTTGATAGAGAGTCAAGATCCCTGCTCTTACGGAGCTTACGCATTGCCAGCAAAAATTAATGATCTCAGTGATTGCTGGTACTCGTACATGTCAAGAGCAATAAAATAGGATGAAAGGACCACAGGGGCAGGTGCCAATGAATGAGATGGCTCAGGGAAGCCTCTCTGAGTAGGTGACAGTGAAGAGGAACTGAACAATAAGAGGCAGTTGTTACCCGGCATTCAGATGGAGGGCAGAACAGGCTCAAGGGCTCCAAGCAGGACACTGCACAGCCTGTGGTTCAGAACAGGTCAGCACAGGTGGAGAAGGATGACTGACAGGAAGGAAGCCAGGCCTGAGCTCAGAGACTCAGGTGGAAGACATCTCCAGGGTCTGAGGGTGAAGGTTCAGATTCTTACTCTGCAATGGGAATCCTTTGGTAGGATGTCAGTCCAAGTGGGGAATCTGTTGATTACCATTCTAAATACTCACTTGGGCTGTTGTGATGTCCCAGAAATGGAGCAGGAGGAGCAAGAGAAGGAGGAAAGAGTTGGAGGGAAGACAAAGCAGAAACCACTGTACAAGTCAGGTGCTTGAATGCAAGTGGTACATATTAAAGCAAAATGGAACTAGTTTTTGGAGAAAGAGCTAGCACAAAGTTTGACTACTGAGTATAGAAAAATAACAAAAATGATGTGTAGGGGGGTTACTAATGGGTGTAGCCCATTAGTAAACACACCTTTCCCACTCCTCCAAAGATATGTAGGGTGTGGATTTGAGCAACTGGGTAGATATTTTCCAGGCCAGCCAGGTAGACCTGGAAGAGCTGCTTCTGGCATTCTTGATTCAAGAGTCATTCATCATCTCAACTTGTATGCCCCCCCCCCCCCCGCACCCGGTGAATCTCAGCTGCAAGGGCTGGGGAGATAGCTCAGTAGAATAAGTGCTTGTCTAGCAAACACAAGGGCCTGAGTTCCATCTCTGGTTCCACACACACAAAAAAAGCATCTCAGCTGCATGGATTCTAAAGCCAAAGTGCACGAACTTCCTTTTTTTCTTGTACCTAAATGCCCACTCAATGATGGGGGTGAACACTCTCCCCACAGTTGCCACCAGGTAACTTACTCACCACTGTTATGGTTATCTAACTGGCCCTCACTTTTATAATGGAATCCATCCCATTTATCTATTATTCACACAGTTACAAGCAAATCTGGCCTTGTTGCTCTCTGATAAAATCTTAGCTTAGGAGGATAAAGCCTGAAATCTCAGCTACTCAAGAGGCTGAGGGGAAAAAAAAAAGGGGGGGGGGGTCCTAAGGCTCAAGGTTGAATCAAGCCTGGGTAACTTAATAAGACCTTGTCTCAAAATTTTTAAAAAAGGACTGGTGATACATCTCCATGTACGTTGGGCTAGAATGGATGAGGTTCAAAGCAGAGTACTGTGAAGCAAAACAACCAAACACATAAAATTCCCTCAAACAAAAAACGAAACAAAGCATGTTGGCTTTTGCTGGCTCTCAGGGATAAAGTCCAGACAGCTGTGATGGCTATCAAGCTGCGATGCACTCCCTGTGGTCCCATCTCATGCAGTGTCCTTTCTCTCCACTGTCTTTATCACTTAGGTCACCAGTATGTTTCTCAGGAAGGCCACACTCCCTTCTGGCCCTAGGCCCTCGGCACACACTGGTCCTGCTGGAGAGCACCCACACCCTTCTCTGTTCTACCATCTCCTACTCATCCCAGTGGATTTATCTTTTTGGAACCTCATAATTCCCTGCAAGCTCCTCTTCCCAGCACTAAGACATGTGATCTGAGTAATTAGTGCTGCTACATTCAATGTCTGCTACCCCTGGGCTCATCTTCTAGGCCCAGGATCTGGCCCAATTTGACCAGTGCCTGGCATGTACACTGCCTTACATACAGGGCAGGTGCAGTACCTTTGCTAATAAGGTGCATAAATACTTTCATATCTAGCAATTTATCTGTTGGATGTAACCTTATTAGATATGCAAGGATTTGAAAACACCAAACATCTTCATTACACTGAGAAACTTGAAAACCTATAAGCTAACCAGTTTTATTCAAGATACAAAATGGAAAGGTAACATACTATTTTTATTCTCCATCCTTCACAGGGAATCCAGTCTAAGTCAGTACCCATAGCTGATAATGAACTTTCTGGCCAAATTTTTAAAGGTACACAATAAAAGTTTAGTGCTGGCAAGATAGTTCAGTGAACTAAGTGTGTGCTTAGGCAAGTACAGGAGCCGGGGTTTGATCCCTGGCACCACATGCCGTGCTGGCCCCACCCTTGGGTGTGCTGAGCCGCGGAATCTGGACATGGTGGCTCATGCCTATAATCCCAGCACCTAAGGAGAGGGTGAAAACAGGACAATCACAGCAAGTCTGAGCTGCACATTGAGACCCTGTACCAAGTACATTAATAAATAAATGAATAAAAGTTTAAGGGTTGGGAATTATGACAAAACTGCTAAGGAGCGAATGAGCTAAGAGAAGTAATGGTGACAACAGATTCGCATTCCAATGAAACACAGAGCAGTATGGACATCCATAAAGCCTATCCTCATCCTCAGGCTCTAGGACAGAAGTAGGACAGACTCAAGTGACCGGCGTCATTCCTTCCGTGGCAGCAGTATCTTGAACTTCTTGACACCTGGCCTGCCTGGCTACTGTGTGTCATCTATCCCTCCCTCTGCCCTTTTCCTGATCCTTTTATTTTCTTTTAGAATCTTTTTGTAAAACTCCTTTTCCTCTTTACCCACTCCACAGATCTCAATACATTTCCCTAACTAACAAACACTATGTCAGTATTTAGGCAAGTTGAGAGGGTTCTGCTTCCTATTAAATTTCATAATGTGTTATTTTGCAAAAAAAAAAAAAAAAAAATTATTATCAAGTCATTTAATCACTGATAGAATGATAAAATAAGAAGCTTGAGAAACTACTGACAAGATGTAGCACTTGAAATCTGTGCAGTAAGTGCATCTACCATGCTCGGGCCCTGGTATCCGCTGCATAGCTCTTCCGGATCAGCTGCACAGGTTCCCCATTTGCATGTCCACTGCTGCACAGAGGCAGCTGCAGGCTTCAGCGCTGACAGTGTCTACAAGTCCTCCCAGCTATGAGAAGCAGGACAGTGTGCTCCCATAGACGAACCATGGCCCGTCCCAACAAACCTGTTTCTCTGACATATTTTCCTTTGTTGGCCTCCCTTGTAGCTAAACAGACATAAAATAAATAGTGAGATAAAACTATTTTCTGATAAAAGAAAGTATGCAAGGTAAGTCCTGTGTTAACCACCTGCTTATGTGGCTATGTAAAGATAAGATGTCTGGAGCTGCAGCAGCCACGCTGTCACTCTAAGTAGAGCTGAAGCATTACACAGATTTAAAGCTACAAAAAGCTGGGGAATAGCTATTTCAGTCATCTTGTTAAATAAAACGTCAAATGTCTTCTTGCTGAAGTCAGTGATCAAGACATTCAGTTCCTACACTCAGATGCTCTAATCAGGTCTTGGGACCTTAGGAGTCCTTGGAGTCCTTGGAAGGACCACCCCTTTAAACACTGGACAAAGCCTATAGATAGCAGACAACTCAGCCCGAGCACGTTTTCCACATGTAAACCAGCCAGTTCAGAGCCTACATCCACTCCAGCCACTCCCTTTGTCAACTCTTACGCCCCAGGCTTTTATCCACTGGCTCCACTGGGGCCTAGTACTAGACAGCAAGGAGATAGCCTCATACCTTGAAGCTGCTTAAGTTTCTGAAAGTTCTCAGTCCTAAACTGGCTTATCCTCCCTCACTTGTTGCTTCCTGGGGAAACTATAAAGAAGGCTGCGGCTTACATCCCTGCCCTTCTGGTTCCTCACCCACCCTGGTGCATCACTGTGGGACTCTGTGTAGCCTGTGCTGTCCCTTCCTCTTAGGAACTATGGGGAAAAAACTGTCTTTCAACAGGAGTCTCCTCTGACCTGTTGCTCTTGCTATACCTTAAATCTGCCAGCAAGTCACTACAGTTTAGAACACTCATGGAGCCAGACATCTCTCATCTAACAGAATTTGCAAGGGTCTTAATCTAATGAAAACACCACAAATCTAGGTAACTGTGTTATCCCAGGGCAAAATAATGCCAGTACTAATCTACTTATAAGCACCAGAGACTGGTTTCAAGCTTCCAGTGATGACAGTCAGATGGGAGTCTTCCTATCAAGACATACCATACCTAAGATCAATTATTTTAAAAGGACTGTTTCTGGGATTAAAAGAAAGAACACGGGCCAAAGACAGACATGGCTCCAGGTTCTATCAGGAATAGTTCCTGGAGTTCCACATGGGCAACGCACTTGATAGAGGGATTTCACATCCAAAGAAATTTTTAAAAACCTCATTTTTCGATTACTAGGTTCCCTTTGCTGAAATTCCTGATACACACAGAATTACTTCTAAAGCTGTTTTCCAGATCTGGGAGTTTTATTTACACAACAGAGAAGTGATTCCTGCTTGAAATATAGGTTAAGCATCCCAAGTCTTAAAATACAAAATTTTGGGACCAGGGAACATAGCTCAGCAGCATATGCACCTGCCTGGCAAGCACAAGGTCCCAAGTTCAATCCCTGGTACAAAATAAATAAATAAACTATAAAATTTAAGCACTTCAAAATCTGAAACATTCTGAGCACTGATAGGATGCCAGTGTAAAATTCCACACATGATCTCATGGGATAGGCCACAGCTGAAACATTAAAAATGCTGCTTAAAATTAACTTCAGGTTATGTATATTAGGTATATATGAAACTCAAAGGAGTTTCATGTTTAGATTTGGGTCCATCCTCGAAATCATTCATTATGTATATGCAAGTGCTATTAAAAACCCTAAATCTAAAACATTGCTAGTTCCAAACATTGGATAAAGAATTAGTATTATTAAGAAAGAAGAAACCAGAGCTTGGAAGAGAAGAAGAAACGAGTGACAGAGTAAGCAGGGCAGGCGTTTGCACTTACCACTGGGTTGTGTGGCCTGAGGTCCAACAGAGACAAGGCTATATCCAGCTATGGGGAGCTGCAAGACTACATGAAGAGGAAGTTGACACTAACTGCAGGTCATGAAAACCTAACAAACAGTACACTTGTAAACTACAAACTCAAGGAAGGAGAAAAAGCCATCCTAGCTTGTAAATCTCTGTGTTATGGTTTATGTCTAGTTGTCCCCCCAAAGCCTCATGCAATCATGGGGTGGGGACTTCTATAGATTGAGATTTGACTCATGAGTCACTGGGATTATGTGTTTTACATACTGATGAGATTATCGGTCTGAGTATTGCTGGGAATTATAGGTGTGGCCTGAGGCGGATAGGGTAAGGCAGAGAGCCTGATGTAATTTAAAGAGAGACAGAGAGACAGACTAGCGCTGTTGCTCTCTGCTCCCCTGGTTGGTTGGTTGCCTCTGTGGCGATTGTTGTAGTTCTGCCGCCTTGAACTGGATGCTCTCTGCTCTGTTCCACTCAGCCTTGGGCCAGCCAAATATGGCCTGAACCTTCCAGTGACTGTGAGCTAATATACCTTTCCTTCCTTCATTTTGGGTGTTGGGTATTTGTCCCAGCAATGAGAGAAAAGTAACTAAGACACTCTGGTACTAAAAACAAGTAACATCTCAGAGTATCTTTTCTTCAGTAGATTAGATGCTATTAGGGGTTAAGAGGGAAGTAAGAATACCAAGATTGCTTATACCAAAAGGTGTGAAATGGAACCACATTCTATAATGCCTGTTATTACTGTTGTTGTTTTGTTTCGTTTGCAGTACCAGGGATCAAATTTGGGACCTTGCACTTGCTGTGCAGGCTCTTATACTGCTGAGGTATCTTCCTAGCCTGTTATTACTAATGTAGGTTGTACACAAAGATATTAGAGCAGCTTTACTTAGCACATTCTCTTTAGTATTTCATTATAGTGAAAACAGTTTTGCTTATAACCTCTAATATCATGACATTACTTTTTTTCCATGAGACCTTGAAATACTTTTGGGCCCAGTGGAATCTATGAATGAGCCATATCAGGTTTGAAGATGCTCATCAAGGGTAAAGCTGCCTCAGGAGATGGTTTATGGTATTCCTCTGCCACCTTCCCTGGGTTTCAGGCATACCTCTGCCACCCTCCTAGGGACCTCACCCTGGATAAGTCAAGGACAAGGAACTTTCCATCTTGCATGGGGAGGGATACCAATTCAGGCAAGAACAGTGGGAGGGTGACACTCTGCAGAAACAGGCTTGCTTGTTTAGTGCACATACACAGTGATAGTCTACAATGAACAGCCATAGCAAGCAAGGCTTGAGGAGTGGGAACCTTGCCATTAAAGGGCAAACTGGAGCTGCCCAGGGTCTCATCAAGGGCACTTACGGAGCGCTTGTCAGCCTCTGCACCTTGCTGGCCCTGTAGACACGCAGTGAGCTTCTTATGTGTGCTGTGGGACACTTGCTTCACCAGCTCCAGGCGTTTCTCCACCTGCACACAGAGCACAGAGTGCCATTGGGGAAGGGCAAGGTCAGGAGGGGGAGGTTATCAACGTGAACAATCATGGCAGCTGTCTACAGAGATAAGGACTTTGGGGAAGGCACCATCCAGTGCTGGAGAGCTAGAGGGGACTGACTGCAGACCCTGGAGCTTTCTTGCAAACCACATAATAAAGACTTCAAAGTTCTCCTCTAGAATCTTAGCTGAATTGTACAGCCACCCTCAGCATTCGTGGGGGCTCAGTTCCAAGATCCCTTTGGATAACAAAACCCATTGTAATCCCAGCACTCGGGAGGCTGAGGCAGGAGGATAGGTGTGAGTTTGAGACCAGCCTGTGCTACAAAAGTGAGCTCAAGGCCAGCCTCAACTGCATAGTGAGACCCTGTCTCCAAAAGACAAAAAAAAAAAAAAAAAACCATTGATGCTCAAATCCTTACATAAAAGGTCATGCTAAATGTGTAGATGTATCTAATAATAAATCAGTTGATTACTTCTAATATTTAATATAGTATAAATGTTATGTAAATGCCTGCTATACTCCATGGTTTAAAAACAAGACAGTAATAAAAGTCTGCACAGGTTTTGTACCGATGCCATTTTTTCCTCAATATTATGATCCACAGCTGGTTGAATCCACAGACATGGACACGCATAGGAGGGAGGGTCAACTGCATCCAAAATGTAAAGCACTGCTGTGCAACCCAAACAGCTGTCGCTCCAAACAGTCTGTGCTCAGTGTCAGGAGCAGGTGCTACATCTGCTAGCCCCATAGTCAAGTGACAGCCTTACCTGAAGAAGGTCTTCACTCAGAACTTCAGTCTTTTCTGCCCTAGGGAGAAAATTGAGAAACAGGTCAGTAACAAAAAGTACAAATAAAATGTGTTAAAAGCACAGTCTCTTAGAGGACTCAGAACATAAGAGAACCGGTGCTCTAACATCCTATAACTCAGTGGTATCCCAAATTTTCTCTTCAAGGAGAGTTTGGGGCCACAGAGGAAAGGGACTGACTATGTATAGTGTGCCTAAGGAGAGTCACCTATAGAGAAAACATTCTCTTAGGCTTTCACAGAGAGCAAACTGGTCAAGCAATGGCAGTGACTCATCTGGATGACTGACACTGACAAAAGATCTATAAAATGTTGTACGTGGTTTCACGGTTAACCCTTAGGGTATTTGACTGACCTTGGGTGATATCAAAGTTACATGTTTTGTTATACAAGTCTTGCTTTAACTTGGCCTTAACCACCCAGCAGAAAAGTATAGCCACGAGGCATAAAAAATAAAGCCAGATTAGTATGCAGAGCTGTAAAAGCTTAAATCAACAGCTTCTGACATTGCCAGTTCTGTCAATAACCCACCTCAATTATGGAATATTAGACTATGTATACAACTACTCTCTCTTAGTTCAATTAGAAAAATTAGCAAATGCTCCTAACAAGATAACATAGACAGTCCTGAAACTTATAGGGAATTGAATGAGCAACACAACTGTGAACATAGAAAATAAGATAATTCCAAAATCCTGCTATAGGCAGGGAGCTGGATGGAACAGAACAAGCACATGCTTCTCTTGTTCCCAGGTGCGTCTTATTTTAAAGTCACAGAATTAATTAAACTATCTATGTCTCTTTACCTCCTCCAACTAAGCAAGCAAGCAAGCAAAAGCAGCAGAAATCTGAGGAGGAATCAATAAAAGACAAACACAGGGCTAGTAACTGAGTCTTGGGAAGTAGCACCAAGGTCTGGCAACCAAGTGCTAGGACCTTAAGTGACATAGCTATTCACATAGAAATGCAAAGAAATTCAGAAACAAGATCCTAGAATGAATATGAGTTCAGCAACACTGTATGATCCAAGATAAACATACAAAAGCAAAGTATTTCTATGCACATGTAATAAACACTGAAATTATTAAAAATATCAGAGGCAAGAGCTTAAAGAATATAATTCTTAGGTGTCAATGTACCAAGACACACCAAAGAGGGCAGGAGGAAGAGGGATGGGAGGGAGGGAGAGCTAAGGTGAGATTTGTACACTGACCAGCTCCCCATAAGGAGAATAAACATTAGCTACTGCAAATAGGTAATAATACAAGTTTTTAAAAAAGAATCTAAATAGCACTTTCACACACACACACACACACACACACACACACACACACACACACACAGAAACTGCAGGCTGAAAACCAAAATGTTTATGAAGGAAACCACTTAACAGCTAAATAAATGGAGAGACATATTATATCTGTCGACTAGAAAATGCAATGTATCAACGGTGATCAGAACATACAATAAATGTTTAAATTAAAAAAAAAAAAAACCTTCATTACAACAAAATACATGTTGCTATTTGTCACCCTCAAAATCTTCCCACTAGCTTGAAACACACTTATTTCTTTGTTCTTGACAATTTCTGAGGCAGTTCTGGAAGTACTCTTTTGTGAGTGTCCGTACACAGTGTAATAAAAAGCATAGTGAATGCTGCTGCCATTTGCCTTCTAAAGGACAGGCAGATGTGTAAGACATTACAGCGTGCCCACACTCATCTCATTCCCAGGACCTGCCACTAAGGCAATCCCTGGCTCTTCCCCAAAGCCAATTCCAAAATCAAAATCACTATTAAAAATAAACATTCTGAATTGATTCCAGACCTATGACAGCCACAACAATTCAACTAATGACACTCACAGAAGAGGACTTTCCAGATCTGCCTCAGAGAGGTGGCAAATGCTGGGATAAGCATTTGAAGCACGGAGCAGTGTTCTCAAGGGCATTAATAGCAACGTGTTGTCTACTGAAATCCATCTTTAAAAATTTAAATGGACATCATAGTTTTCAATCAGACCATCAGAGCAAAGATGCCAATCTCCCTAGACTGACCATGAGTTGCCATTCCAATATTTCAACAGGATTTGCTGTACCTACTCTGAAACTAATTTTAAAGTACAAAGGAAGTAGAAGAATTGAAACCAATTCTAGAAAGAAAACAAAAAGTACAGGAATCACATGATCCAATTTTAAGATTTACCATAAAATTAAGTAAGAGAGCATGTTATAGGCAAAAGGCAAAAACCTACATTAATAGCATAGAATAAAGAGTCCAGAAATATACCAGACAAAACTGACCAATTAATCTCAACATAGGAGCAAAAGCAATTCAGTGGCACAGAAGAATCTTTCTAACAAGTTGGAGCAAAATACAATTATATGCAAAAATTGGAACCTGGGTCCAGTCTCTACATCTTATATAATTAATGTATAAATAAATCATAGACCTCAAGAAAAGAAAAATTCTTTTTGGCAGAGGGTTTAGTACTAAAGATTGAACCCAGGAGAGTTCTATCATGAAATCGCATGGCTGGATGCTTTATTTTTAGACAGGGTGTTACTAAATTGCTCAGGCTGGCCCCAAATTTCTGATCCTCCTACCTCAGCACTCAAAGTGGCTGGAATAAAAGTACGTGCTATCAGTCTGGCTATGTTACAAAATTTTTGAAGAAAATATCTATGATAACTGATTGAAACCATGGATTCACAGATACTTATACAAGGGCAAAAACATGATTTATAAAAGAAAAAAATACATTAGATTTCTTCAAAATGAAAAGTTTTGCTTTTGGAAACACGCCACTGAAAGATGAAAAAAGCCCTCAAGACACAGAAAATATAAGTACATCATGAATAAGACAGAATCGTATCTAATTATGTAAAGGATTTTCATATTCAATATGAAAAACATACCTTAAAATAGGCAAAAAAATTCTGAGCAGAAATTAGAGCAAGGAAAAACATGTTGATGTCAAAAAAGGAAAGGGAAAGATACTTGACATTACTGTCCTGTAGTCTAGTGTAAATTGATACCAAAATAAGATACAAATATTAGAAAATACATACACACATCCCACAGATATCAAGTTCTAGAAATGACAGAATCCCTGGAACTCTCACAAATTGTTAGGATTGCACACTAAAGAATGGTACAGCCAATGTGGGAAGCAGTCTGATCATTTCATATCAACTTGAACTTAAACGCTTGTCATATGACCAAGAAAGCAATGCCACTTAACAGAAACAAAATTGTACACTTAAAAAACCACACACACACACACACACACACACACAATGTTGATAGATCTTTTAATGCTAGCACTGTAACATGAATCAATCCCAGCATCACACACTTGAGATCCAGCCACCGCTGCACAAGGCTTGAGATCCAGCCTCATATGACTGCATGAGGCTTTCTAGAGATATCTAGGCACATAACATTACACAATCATATATATTAACAATGATCTGGGTGTGGTGGCACACACCTGTAATCCCAGGACTTGGGATGGTGAAGATTGCAGACCAACCTGGGATATGAAGTGAACTCAAGGCCAGCCTGAAATGCACAACAAGACTACACCTCCAAAAAAACAAAAAAGAAAAAAGAAAAATGATACATCATTTGTATTATAAACAAATTAGATTAATTGCCAGAATATAAGAATCATTTAACTCTAGAAATTTGCAAGTGTAATTCATCATTTCACCAAAGAAAATAACAAAATGCAAACTATTTAATTTGATGCAATGTTTATCTCTAATATAAACAACAGAATTGACTGAATTTTTTTTTTTTTTTTGAACCAGGAATCAAACTCAGGACTTCATGCATGCCAGGTAGGCACATGCCTGCTTTTTTAAAAAGGCTGCAAATTTTATTTTTACTAAAAACATTAAAATACTCTCTTTATAATTAAGAGTAAGATAAGGATTTCCACTGTCTTTCCAGCTCACTTAGCAACTAAAATAGAGCATATTGAAATGGAAAAGGAAAATACTATATGTAACGAAGCAAATCAAAAGAAATCTACAAAAATTATCAAGAAAGTTTAGAAAGGTAGGTCAATATAAGGTCAATATTACAAGATCAATAAAACACAGTTTTAAAAATTATTTAAAACAGTATGAAATTTGAAAAAAAATCTAGTAAAATATGAGCAATATTTTTACGTAGAAATGTTTGAAAATAATAAACATTAAGACAAATAGGTAACAAGGGCTGGCCAGAGAGCTCAGCAGACTAAAGCTCCTGCTTTAGGCAAGGGTAGGGACCTCCCTGGGTCTGATCCCAAGTATGCTATGTGAGCCCTACCCCTGGGGCATGCCAAGACAGAGACTGAGAATGGGCATGGTGGCACTGTAATCCCAGTGCTTGGAAGGCTAAAAATAGGAGGATCATTACAAGCCCAATCTGTGTCATGAGACCCTTAGACTCTATACTAAGCAAACAAACAAGCAAATAAAAAAAGACAAAGAGATACAATGCATTTGTGAGTAGTAGAATTTATTGTAAAGTTGTTAGTCTTCTTGACCTAAGGAAATTTTTGTTTTGCTATATTTTTAGAACTAGTAATTGAACATAGGGTTAAGTAAGTGCTCTGCCATTCAGCTTTACCTAAACCATTTTAAATTTTATTTTGAGCCGGGTTCCTCTAAGTGATCCATGTTGGCCTAAAACTTCCTATTCAAACTAATAGCTAGAATTACAGGTGTGCACCAATTTGCCTACCTTATTCAAACATTATTTATTTATTTATTTATTTATTTATTTATTTATTTTTTCTTGTTTCAGAACCTGTATTTGTTTATTTACTCATTTTTATGGCTGGCTCAGCCCACGCCCTGAGGGCAGGGCTGGCGCAGCATGTGGTGCCACGATCGAACCGCAGTCCCTGAAGCCGCCCAAGCTTTCCCAAGCAGGCGCTTTAGACCACTGAGCCATCCCGCCGGGCCCCTCAAACATCTTAATAAGGATTTTTTTAAAAAATAATTTAACAAGTTCAACCAAAACCTATACTCACTTGTAAGAATTAAGAAGATAACCAAAGCCTATCTTGGAGAAGAGTTATTGAAAAAGCTTTGCTATCAGATATTAAACTTGTCAAACCACAGTAACTAAGAAAGTATGTCAGCATTGGCACTAGTCACTGGAATACAGAGAGTATCAGGAACAGACCTCCTTAGTGATAGAAAAATGAGAGCTGACAGGGGGTCTTATCTGTCATTGTGAAACCTGGAGAGAAAAATGGAGCTATTTAATAGGTAGTATTGGGCCAGCTATTTACACCTATGAAGAACAAGAGAAATCAGGTTTCTCCTCAAGACCATGTATCAAAGTCAGACAATAAACTATTTAGGAAAAGAGAGTACTCTTGTGTTTCTAATTAAGGAATGAAAATATGGAAAATGTTTTGAAAATAAAAACATCTAAAAGACTGATCAACATTGCATTAAACTTAACTTCTTTCTTTCTTTAGTTCGTTTTTTCTTTCTTTCTTTCTTTCTTTCTTTCCTTCTTTATATATTTATTTGTCTTTTTGAGACAGGGTCTCACTCTGCAGTTCAGGCTGGCCTTGAGTTCACTTTTGTAGCCCAGGCTGGTCTCAAACTTGTACTGATACTGCTGCCTCAGCCTCCCAAGTGCTGGTATTACAGTAATAGCCAGAAGTACACAACTTAAAACAATGCAGAGGGAACTCCCCAAAGTTAGGATTTTTCTTTGCACACCTGAGGCCACCCGCAGTAGCTCTGCAGCCACCATTAGGCCACAGCGTGAGTATATTGAATTGCACCATAAACACTATGGGTACTGCTTAAATTACCATGAGAAAAGGAGAAAGAAGGCAAGTTGAGAGGCTCATGAACATTCAAAGAAGGCCAAAAAAAAAAAGAATTGGCCTGAAGTCTAAGCTCTACCACAAAAAGTGCCATGTGGAGAGAATACATATGAAGAATACTATCCAGATGCATGAAAAGAGAAATATCAAACAAAAGAATGATGAAAAGAGTCCACAAGGAGCCCTACCTGCCTGGACAGAGAAGGACAGTCTGCTGGACAGAGAAGGACAGTCTCATGCAAAAGTACTTTCCAACATGATTAAACAAAAAGGAAAAGGAAAGGTGGGAAAATGCGAAGTTCCTCTGCCCAAAGTCCATGCCCAAGGAGAAACAGAAGTATTAAAAGTTATTCAAACTGGAAAGAGAAAAAGAAAGCATGGAAGAGGGTGGTTACCTCGGTCTGTTCTGTTGGAGATGGCTTTATAAGAAAACCACCTAAATGTGAAAGATTCATTAGGTCAGTGGGCTTACATTTTAAGAAGGCCCATGCAACCCACCCTGAACTGAAAGCCACCTCTTGCCTGCCAATGCTTGTGGTGAAAAGAATTCTTGATCACCACTATGTACAACTTTGGGCGTTATTACCAAAGGAAGGGAGATTAGGTTGAACCTGAGAGAGTTGGACCCTGTGACACAAGGAGGCAAAGTTACTTGGGGTAAATACGCCCAGGTAACCACCAATCCTTAAAATGATGAATGCATCAATGAAGTCTTACTAGTTTGACAGATGTTTCATACAATAACTTGTTACATTTAGTGAAGACTACAGACCAATCAGAAAAACCATAACTTGAATACTGAACAACTTTCATGACAACATTCATCAAGAAAACTTTACATTTAGTGAAGACTACAGACCAATCAGAAAAACTATAACTTGAATACTGCTGAACAACTTTCATGACAACATTCATCAAGAAAACTATGTATTAAATGTGAAAACATTAAAGTGGCCCAGTTTTACAAAACAATCTTTTATTAGGGGTCTGCTAAGGGCTTACCCATTAGTGAGGTTGAACCATTTGAAAAAGTAAACATAAGTCTTTGCATTAAAGAGTAGGTACTTAGCAACATAGATCTCTGATTCCTAAAAAGACACCAGTATTTAAAGTCAGTGCAAACTTAATTTAGGGTCTAGGGCTAAGAAATCTGCTGAAGCTATTCTACCTCATCATTTATCATTAGTCCAAAAAAAGAGTAATGTTTATGTTTATTCTCAATGTAGTCTGTTTATAATACTTTAAGAATGGCATTAGAAGTTTATTTAGGTATTTCCAACTTAGTTGCACTGATGCACTGAAAAGAAATTTATCTGCAGTTAAATAATGTAAGAAAGTTATATGTTTGGTGTACATCTCAAGTTTTGTGATCTGAATTAAATGTCCATGGCTTGAAAAAAAAAATGTGAAGGGTCAACCAGATAGTTCAGCAGACTAAAGCACCTGCTTAGGCAGAGCACAGTGGCCAGGGTTCAATCATCATCGAATAGTGCCAGCCTTGCGCCCACCCCCAGGGCCTGCTGATGGCCACAGAGACTGGGTGTGGTCGCACGCACCTCTAATCCAGCACTGGGAGGCTGAAAAGCAGGAAGGATCATTAGGAGTCTGATTTATGTAATGAGACTCTGTAGACCCTATACTCAACACATTAAAAAAAAAAAAAAAACATAAAAAACAAACTTCTCAAGTTGACACAATGTCACAATATATCTATCAACCACTATAGCTGCTTTCTTACTGGCTCAGACAGAGCCATCTGAGTAGCTGCACATCATCCATGGGACACATGGCTTAGGCTGATTTACACTTGCTCTACTTGGACACTAGGGAGGGTTCCAGCTGTCTCTTATTTCAACCAGTGATGTGAATGAGTCTTGAAATAGAAATCTTGGAAAGCTGTGCTGCTCTGTATATGAGATGAATCTCACACTAGCCCTGCTAATAAAGGACCCATAAGGAAAGGTCTAAGGAGCTGTCACACAAGTCTCTAAGAAAAGAACTTCCATGGCCATGTCTTCTAGGGACCTGCCACAAATAAGTGGCTAAACTTTAGGGCATCCCGAAAGGTAGTGATAGCAGTTAGCCACATATCAACTTCACATGAATTAAGATTATAAAAAAAAATACTAATACTATAGCTACACAGCCATGAGAGCAACAAACTCTCTCCTTTTAAAGACAATGATCTTAGCTGGGCATGGTGGCTCACGCCTGTAATCCCAGCACTCGGGAGGCTGAGGCAGGAGGATTGGTGCGAGTTTGAGACCAGCCTGGGCTACAAAAGTGAGCTCAGGACCAGCCTCAACTGCATAGCGAGACCCTGTCTGAAAAAGACAAAAAAAAAAAAAAAATAAAGACAATGATCTTGTTCCAGAGACAATTCTGCTCAGCTTTTTTCTTTATTTCGTGGGGTGAGGTGACATGTAGTACAACTTCAACCCAAGGTTTTCAAAGTGGGCTACAACTCTAGTCCTTTTGAGATAGGCTCTCATTGAGTCACCAAGTTGTTCACGCTGGGCTTGAACTTTCAGTCCTCCTGCCTCAGCCTCCAAGAGGGCTGAGATTACAGCCCTCTTGTGCTGCCATGCTTGGCTTCAACTTTGTTCCTAAAACTCTGGCACCACACATTTATGTGAAGATCAAATGGAGGTAAGAAAATTCTAGAGAACAGTCTACTGGCTGAGAAGCTCATCAATGTTGAATTGGGAGAAGCAAAGGAAGCCACTTATCTGGCCAAACCAGGGCTTTGTATCACCTGCAACTCCCTCCTGATTCACTCTGAACCCATGCACAGGGGCACTAAAACCCAGTGTAAGCTGATCTTACCAACAAGGATGGCAGCCCATGGATGATCATATTTTTAGGAAATCTGGCATTTTCAGCTTCATCTTTATAAATGAAAGACAGCATCATTTACCAGGACAATGAGCACTCCCCACCCCTTTGAAGAGATGAGTCACTCTACAGGGTGACAGGTACTGTGTAGGTGACACTAGGGTACAAATCAAGACTTTTTTAGAATTTAATTTTTTTACTTGACACACTAAAAGCAAAACAGCTATGCCAAACTGATCTAAGCAGTGTGCACCATTCTATTTATATACTTCAGAACAATCAGCACCACCCACAAAACTGTTGATTGTCACCAGAATTATACATCACCCTGTTAGGTCATGGTGGCATTTCTCAAAAATGTATCCCACAAAGAAATAGACTTTTAAGACACTATGGAAGAAAAGATTCTGTGGACAGATGAGCTAGAGAAACAATATTATACTCTCCATTTAAGAGTCCCATTCAGACCTTAAAAGCTCAGAGAAGTTCTGCAATAAAAACCATCTTAATTTAAACTAATCCAAGCCGGGCATGGTGGCGCGTGCCTGTAATCCCAGCACTTGGGAGGCTGAGGCAGGAGGATCCGTGCGAGTTCAAGACCAGCCTGGGCTACAAAAGTGAGCTCGAGGCCAGCCTGAACAGCATAGTGCCACCCTGTCTCAAAAAGCCAAATAAATAAGTAAGTAAGTAAATAAATAAATAAATAAATAATCCATCATTTCTCAATCTATACCAATGGGAAACATTTCAAGTCACCCTTGGTAACTATGATGTAGCTGAGCTCTCAGTCCCAGAAATACTTCAAGAAGTGTGAAACTGAAGACAATGATCACAATAACATCTTCACTTGGAACATATTTCTGGCATGCTACTTAGAGGAATCAGGCCTCAGCACATACACACACACACACACACACACACACACATACACACACACAAATTGGGCCTGAGAACCTATCACTGAGAAGCTACTGAGTGAAGCAAAGAAGATGCTTTAATAAAGGAACAGAAGTCTTACTGCAAAGCACTGAACATAATTTACATCATCAGCTCACTACAGTGATCTTACCAAACTCTCTAAACTTGATATTAGTCATATTTTTAGCAGCCAGGGGCCCCTTTCTACTTGCAGAGGGCCAAGCAGGCTCTTCCAAGGCCCACCCTGCACTGCCACAGACTTCCAGCCCACCTCCCATGCATCCTGCAAAGCCCCCTTCCATGCATTTCCTAAAGTTCCTTCTACCTGGCTGTCTTTTGCCTGAGGCTTAAAGCAGTCTACCAGGGTTTCAGAAGCATTAATTGGAAATGCACCCAGATTTGCTCTAGTTGGGTTTAGTCAATAAGATGGAAATTACTGTCTTGAAGAGTCTGGTACTTAAGACCTTCAGGGTCAGAAGGCACATCCACACCACAACACCCAGGCCCCAGAAGAAGCATGGGCTGCATGTGGAGGATGCAGGGAGCAGAAAGTGCTGGCAAAAGCCTGGATGGAGGACCTGTGGAGAGGAAGGGGGAATGTTGGCTAAGAAAATGAGCAGGTTTAGGGCCCACCACATGCCTGGAATCCCAGCACTCTGGGACCAAGCTGAGGCAGAAGTAATGTGAGTTTGAGCCTAGCCAGGGAGTATAACTCAGTGCCAAGACTTTGTGTTGAAGCCTGAGGTGGGGTGGGGAGGGGGGCAGGCTGGGGACTGCAGTTTAGACACTTCTGCAGATCTTAAGCTCTAGAAATGTCTAGGAATGGCCCCTAACTGTCCAGAGCCTGTTCCTGGAAGAACACAGGGCAAGATGATAGCGACCTGAACTCCGGAAGCTTAAGGGGGCTGGGTCCAGCTAGGGCCTCGCTGGTTTGCAGGCAGATTGTTTGCTATCTCTAGGAAGAATCCAGCAGTCTGAGCAGGGCAATCTTCCTCCAGAGAGGCCCCTGATCCCAGACTGAGAACATACAAAACAAAAAAGTATAGTTGGCACAACCACACTCCTCACCAAAAACAAAGTAGTATTATTAAACCAACCTTGGATGAGCAAACAAAACTATCACTTTATATTACTGTAATCATTTCCTGGGTACAAAATGCTAAAGAATCATCCCTAGATTGCCAACAGCAGGATTGTCATTACATGGGAATCTGTTAGAAATGCAAGTTCTCAGCCCCCAGCTCAGACCAATGGAATCAGAAACTCTGGGAAAATATCCACATTCTGCCTTTCTGCTAACTGGTGCACATTAAGAATGACTCACTAGTTTGTGAGATAAAATCCCCAAAACTTTCCTGGGAGCTTGTCTACTCTGCGTCAACAAATCTATCTCTTCAAGGTCTTCTGTATTTTGCTCATTTGTCTGCCCCACCCCGTCTCCTACTGCCCATTCTACTGCTTTCTAGCCCTGTGGTGCCCAGAACATTCAAGAGTTCCACACAAACCTAACATTCAGGTATCTCCCAAACAAGCCCAAAACAGTTGATAGATTGTGTCAACTGGAGAAGTTTAGGAGTTTAACAAAGTGACTCAGCAGGGGACCAAGGTCCTTACTTGGTAAACATCCCAAGCCTGTGCAAGAGGACAGGAGGGGTTGGGGAGATAGCACAGTGGTCTAAGTACCTGCTTGGCAGCACAAAATCTTGAGTTCATTCCCTGGTTCTGAAGAAAAAAAAAAAAAAACAGAGAAAAGGAGATGCTGCAAGTGCTACACCTGTCCTAAGGCCCTAGCTTATAATATAGGGGAGAAAAGGAGCACTGCTTTTCCCTCTTTTGCTCTTGCTCTTATTTATTTGATGTAGGATCTCGCTACACAGCTTGATTTACAGTGATGCTCCTGTCTCAGGAGGCATGTGTTATCATGTCCAGTTTCAGTGGCCAGCATAGTGCACCAGGGCTTCCAGAGCTGGCACAGTTTGCAGTGTTAGGGCTTGAACCTGGGTCCTTGCACTTACCAGGCAGGCACTTAGACTGTGGAGCCATCTTGCTGTCTTCTACTGCCTTCAGCTGTTGCCCCTCGCCATGGCACCTTGCCTTAGAGCCAGCTGATTACAGACTGAAGCCTGCACAAACCATGAACTAAATAAACCTTCCTTTCTTTAATTTGGGGGTGTTGGAGAATTTTGTCTCAGCAATGAGAGAGAAGTAACCAACACAAAGCTTCACTGGGAAGCACATCACCTTCTACATCCAGCAAAGAGCCATCCACGACATGGCAAGCTACTTCAAACTGTGAAAATGGAGTATAAACCTTGATAAGACTGGGCAAAGGCCAATAATGTCCCAGTTCCCCTTGAAAGTAGGGGTAATCATGTGACCGGGTCCTAGGCCAAGCAGAAGTGTGCTATAAGGTCATCTGTGCAAGCTTTGCTTTCCTGATAAAAATAACAGTGCAGATGCCTGCTCTTTCTCATCTCCCTATTTTGAATGTAGACATGGCAGTAGGAGCAGCAACAGCCGCGTGAAACCATGAAGGACTGGCAAAAAGAACCAGAGATGGTAGACCTGACCTCATAAGCCATCACTCCAAGTCCAACCAACACTTATGCCTCGACTTATTTTTAGAAAGAAAGAAAATCCTTTCAAAGCCATTCTACATGATGTTTCTATTATTGTAGCTTGATGGAGTCTAAGCTTTACATGCCGACAGCAGAGTATCACATTTTAAGATTAATCTTATTCTGAAAGAACAAACAATTATTTGATGTTCCTCAAATTTCCATAGTTTGTCTTACAATTTCCAGATCAATAAATTATTAACTTTTCCCTAAAATTTTTCACATATACTAAGTGGTACATAAATACACACATGAGGTGTGATTTGGGCAGTCAGTGGGAAAGGTTTCGGTGGAAGGAGTAGGCCCAGCAACTCCTGAAGGGTGGGCAGGAGACCTACAAGGCAGAACATTAGAGCCACCTCTGCACAGCAATGAAAGGTTATGAAATAGAGAATTAAGCTAATACAGGAAAACTGCCTGAGAGAGAAACAGTGGGGAGAAATGGTGGGAGAGCCACTCTAATGTAGAGACAAATCTGTGTTGAAAGCCATGTCACAGTGGCACTATTTTAGGCACAACTTAACTTAAAATTGTTCATTTGTTTCTTTTGAGACATCTGAGAATACACCCCAAGATGAACATAGGATGCTATGAAAAGTACAATCAAAAAGGGAAAATGATTTCTAGAAATAAATTTTTGAGATCCTGGGGAAATAGAAGGAGAGACCAGGAAAGACAGTGAGGTACACGAAAGAGGACAGCTGGGAGAAGACAGCAAGATGTGGGGAGGGGAGAGAGGGGTGGATAGAGACAGAGACAAGGACACAGAGGATGTGGGATTGCGAGAGAGAATGAGTTAGTGTTCATACAACTGAAGAAATATCCAGCGCTTGCAAGTGAAAGGGACCTGGGCTATAACTGGTATAGTAAAAAATAAAGATGAGGTGGCATACTACTATAATTTCAGAACTCAGGAGTCTGAGGCAGGAGGATCATTGTGAGTTTGAGACCAGCCTGGCTGGGCTCAAGACTGTAAGCCCAAGGCCAGCATAAATTGCATAGGGAGACCCTGTCTCAAAACAGCAAATTAACAAAAACAAAAATAAAGATGAGACTTTTAAGAAAACTTACAGAAAGGAGAAAGCTACCAAGCTGTAACTACCAGATCAGTGGCAGAACTCATCAACAATAATTGATACTGAATTACAGCAGAATAATACCAAAGTGGTGAATGAAAATTCATTTGACTACAAAATTTTTAATTGCAGTAACCTATCAGTCCAAGATAGAAACAACTGCAAGGGCACATGCCTGCAATCCCTTGGGAGGCTGAGGCAGAAGAGTTGTAAATTTAAAGCCATCCTGGGAAACTTAACAAAGAGTAAAAAGGCAGAAGAGATAGCTCAGGGGTGGGACTATCCCTGGGCTCCATCAGTAAGTAAACAAAGTGCAGTAAGCAAACAAAGAAATAAAATTAGACAAAACGAGACCATTTTTAGATATTCAAAGTAAAACTATCTCTTTTTCTGAGAAGGCTCCTTCAAGATGTACCCCAGAAAAATAAAAAGATAACAATGCAATTAAGTAAGAAATGACAGAACTAAACCCAGGCCTAGCAAGAAGAAATCTCAAGATGTCAGATCTACAGGAGGTTTAGAAAACATAAATACAAAATAGACTTCAGCATGTTCCAAAATGTAGAAAAGTCAAAATAACAGATGGAATAAGTAAACTGTAAAATAAGAAAGCCTATGAATCCTATGACAGAAAAAGCAAGATCGGTCCATTATACTCCAGGCCCAAAAAAACCTCCCAAAAGTTAGGATTCACATAGGAATCAAGTTAAAGTGATGCATGGTTGAATAAT
Organism: Myocastor coypus; assembly: GCA_004027025.1. Taxonomy (NCBI): domain Eukaryota; kingdom Metazoa; phylum Chordata; class Mammalia; order Rodentia; family Myocastoridae; genus Myocastor; species Myocastor coypus. Next base: position 60,639 of record PVJA010002636.1, read on the forward strand.
TTGTAGAATACAAGAAAACAAGCCATTTGATCATGGAAGCTGAGATGTTCTCTTTTCTGTGAAACAAATATCTTGATATAGCATCAGAGAAGGAAAGGTAATCAACACATTACCACAACCACAATGAACAACTTTTTAAGTAGTCATAAGAGAAGTAGTTAATGAACATTTAGACTTTCAGAATTAACCTCTGGAAAAAGCACAGATGATTTAACCATGATGATTCCAAACAGGCCGAGTGCACCTTTTATCTACTATAAAAATAGATTTTATAAAAAGAGAGAAAAGAGGGAAATAAGAAGGGAAGAAAATGAGATAGCTGATTAGCTATGAGGTGGAGAATGGTGGTGGGTGAGGGAGAAGAACCCCAATCCTAATATTCACTATGGCATGTCCAGAGCAAGCAGATGGTTTAGCCGTAAATAAAAAAGATAATAAAGCAACTCATGTAACTGACATGGAAAAGTCTATGGATGACGCCAGAGAAGCAAAACCTTATCTTAGCCAGAGGGAGTATGCAGCATGTTCAAAAATGTGTGTTTCTGCATATGTGCGCACACATGTGGGAAAAAAGCTCCAGAAGTCACCCATTGTAACTGCTCTAAGCAGGATCTGGTGCTGGGTCGGGGCGAGAGGCCTGGTACATTCTCACTGTAAGTGCTTCTGTGCCACTTCATTTTAAAAAGCTATATTAATTTATATTCCCATTTCAAACACGTACCAAAAGACAAATCCCAAGATTGCAGGAGGTATAGACTACAGGTGTATTCATCCATGATTACCAAAAGTACTGTGGGCACAGAACAGCAATTTTACCATGCATATGACAACGCTAAAAATATGGAAAGCTACTTTCAAGTAATTTAAGTGGAGGAATTCAGTATGGAGAAATAACTGAATATAAAGAGAAACGTCATGAAATGACCGCTCTATGAAGATGGTTCTCAGTATTTGTACTAAACCTTTTGCATTCTTTTACAGTATGGGTATTTTTATATGCATAAATTTATATTCATATTGTGAAGGGCTAGGAACAGAAGTCTAATCCAGACGCTAAAGAAACAGCCTTTCGCCGGGCGTGGTGGCGCACGCCTGTAATCCCAGCACTCGGGAGGCTGAGGCAGGAGAATTGGTGTGAGTTCGAGACCAGCCGGGGCTACAAAAGTGAGCTCAAGGCCAGCCTGAACTGCACAGCGAGACCCTGTCTCAAAAAAGACAAAAAAAAAAAAGAAACAGCCTTTCATTTAAGTAATAAAAATGATGATAGTGAGTGGACATGTAAAACTACTGGGAAGGTATGTTAAGTGCTAAGAGGCAGACTGTGAACCAGGGTATAAACATACAAATAAAATAAAACAGGTCTGGGGAGATAGGGCAGTCTAAGGGCCAACCTGGCAGATGCAAGGACCCAGGTTCCATGCCCTGTATTGCATACTGTGCCAGCCACTGAAACCACGTATGGTGGCTCACATCTGCAGTCCCAGCACTGGAGAGGCTGAAACAGGAAGATCATTATGATTCTGAACTGTGTAGCAAGACTCAGCATCAAATACATACATACATACATACATACATACATACATACATACATACATACATTTTTTTAAAAACTGATGGTTACATAACAATGACTACTTAACTACTGATGTGTGCACTTAACAGTGATTAAGATGGTGAATTTTATGTTGTATATTTTATCACAACTTTAACATAAAAATATATTCAAAAATAATATATTTAATATTTAATATAAAATAAATATACATGTTATTAAATATATATGCTGTTATACATGTTAATATATGTTAATGAAGCACATTATACAAATATTATTATTATTATAGCTAACTGAATGATTGCATTTGTAAAAGGAATTTTAAAATTACTGCATCTAACAGATTTTCTCTGGGCATTATTACTTCTTTCCAAGCTCCAGCCCCAAAATGAGTATTTCTTGATGGTTCTAAAACCATCAGATGCCATTCTAAAATCTCTAATTCAAATCGTACCAATTCTTCATTCTTCTCTGAGACCTTCCAACACTGTAAAGGTCTCCCAAGAGTGTTTTCTAGTCCCCAGATTAATATTTCCTTCTCAAAAATAAGATGTTTAAATCTCAAATGTCTTGGCATTTATTACACTAAATCCTTAAGTATATATTTCTAAATCTTTCAAATAATTTTATTGTACTTTAAATAAAAGTGTGTGTGTGTGTGTGTGTGTGTGTGTGTGTGTGTGTGATGCATGTATACTCAAAGTGCCCTGCTGGCTATGTAATCTCTCACAGGTATGGTGCATGGACTATGGTTATGAAGATTGGCTTTTCTCTTGATTATTGCAGTGGTTTGGGGATATGAGTATGGTAGTCTTGGTGTTATTGGATCTCATTAGCATTGTAGGCTAAACTGTACCCACTCCAAAGTTCTATTCTTTGAAGCCCTAACCCTCAGTACTGTATTTGGAGTTCTATGGAGAGGTGGTTGAAATAAGGTCTTCAAGATGATCACCAATGCAACACACTGCTATTCCTATAGAAAGATGGGATTGGGACATAGACTTGCAGAGGGAGGTAACATCTAAACCCAAGGAAAAATAAATATATAAATAAACCCAAGGGAAGATGCTTCAGGGAAAACCAATCTTGTCAGCGTTATGACCATGCACCTGCAGGTTCCAGAAGAGTGAAAAAAAATAATGTGTTGCCTAAGATCTCCATCCTGTGGTACTTTCTTGCGGGAGGCAGAACAGACTCATGCAAGATATATTTATCTTCTCTTTCATTGGTAGCATGTATTCCAGGGGTTCTGAAACTTGTATAATTTTAAGGGTTAATACAATTAAAATCAAAAGTGTTTCATGTTCTGACCAAGTCATGCCCTCTGTTTGAGGTTGTTGTTCCTTGTTTGTCAGGTTCCAGGGTTATTCTGGTGTGTGACTGAAGGAACAACAGTGAATGTGTAAGTATAAGGAAGTGTCCCAGAAGGGAAGGCACTCAGTGCCTCAGCTTGTCACTTTTTTTGTCTACGTTGTAACTTGAATCTAAGGCATGGTGCATGCAAGGTTAAGAGCTCTACCACTGAGTTACAGCCCACTCCAGCACCTCCGAATGAGGTAATTTGAAGCCCTCCTGGCACCTGTCATTTGCAAGGGTCCTGTGGGGACCTGAAATTCTTTGAAATATATGAAGAGGGAGGGACTCAATGACTTGCCACGGTCTTTTTCTCACCTAAAACTGGGGACACAGTCTTAAAAATAAACCTATGGCTAAGCCAGTAGAAACTGGCTTATAAATATAGCACTCTAGGGCACAAATCTTGAACATAGAAAATGACAAATTGGTACACAGTTCCTGTTTGTCCTGCACTCAGGACAACAGAGACAATACTTTATGGCAGGAGGACTAAACACAGACCTATTCTCCACTTGCCCCTGACCACGACATCTCTAGTAAGGCAGAGTCAAGACTGACCAGTAAAATGTCAGAGTGATCCATTGGTACCCACAGGAGACTGAATCCAGGAGTTTGCTTCACACCAAAATCCAGAGATGCTCAAGTCCCTTGTACAAAATGCCACAGCACTTAAGAACCTACATACATCTTCCTGTACAACTTAAACTGTCTCAGTTTATTTATGAGCCTAATGCTATGTGAATCCTATGTAAACAGTTATATTGTACTGTTTAGAAAATAACAAAGAAAAACCTACATATGTGCAGAATAGACACTTTTTTTTCAAGTATGTTGCCTTGGTGTGGTAATAGTGGCACGTGCCTGTAGTTCCAGCATGGAAAGCTGAGGCAGGAGGAGTGCTCAAAGTCTGAGGTCACCTGAGCTACAGCATGAGTTTACGGCTAGCCTGCATGTCATAGTGAGACCTTGTCTCAAAAAAAAATGAAGAAAGAAAGAAAAAGAAAAGAAGATTACTTAGCAATTGTTTGAATTTGTGGATGCAGAGGGAGGAATGTGTTTCACAGGAAGACTGGTATGCTCTGAGCACCTTGCTGAAATGAGAGACATGTTCATACCTAAATAAAACATTACTCCAGTATTTTCTGGCCCCTCTCTTAAGGATCTTCTCTGGTCCCTAGAACCCTTTGAGAATTGTTCCTGTTTTCCCATCTTATACAGGGACTTGTCACATTGCCTTATGGAAGGGAGATAAACATTCCAGATTTCTCCTTTCACTACCAGTAATCTGGCCCTCCTGCCCCTGCTTTCTCTAGTATGATTTACTCTCCAAACTGCAAAGCCATAGGGAATCAGAATACACAACCTCCTAACAAGCCACCTTGGCACCAGCATTATTTTGAGCTAAAGGCAAACAAGGGCCCCCAGATACAAAGATGTCTTTCTAAGTGTTCCTTGTCTGACTAACGCAGAACATAAGGACTGTCACAAAACCTTTTAAGATGTCCTTATCTTCCATTATTTCCTCCAGAAGGTTACCTTCCAAAGATCTGCTGACCACAGAAACCAAAAACTCTCTTAACGTCATTATTCCTGACAAATGTATTGCTTGGTGTAAAAGCATTTCCTGAGCCCAAATTCCAGTCATACCTCACAGTATGAACTTCTCTGCCCTACATGTACATATGCTGTGAGTGTTACCCAGTTCAGCTTTTTTCTGTTTAAAATGTCTTTTGCTGCTTTAATTTCTAGGGCCCAAGCTGTCTCTCAAGTTTATGGAGAAAAGGTTTAGTTTCCTTGTTTGTTTGGTCTTTGCCATAGACATCCTGTGGAAGTTTCCTGGTAGGCAAATGAAGCCATCTAGGATGTGGTCTAGGCTGCTGCTCTGAGGTACAAAGGTAAAGACGGTGATGTTTTCAAAGTTAGGGTTTTTCTGGGCCACTTTACCATTGCTGGGACGTGATACCTATACCTGACTCCCATTACTTATGTAATAGAGGGGAAGGAGAGGTTTATTTCGGCTAATGTCTTCGCAAGTTTCAGTCCTTGGTTGGTTGGCTCCAAGATGCACGGAGGAACACCTGCACAGATAGGCTGCTAAGGCAGAAAGCAGAGAGTGAAGGGAGGAGTCAGGAAGGGCTACACTACAGGGGTCCAGCCATGCCCCCAATGAGCATCCTCCAATCAGGCCCCATCTCCCATGAGCACACTTGGCTATTGACTCTTTCATGGATGAGCTCTTTAGTGATACCTGCCGCTGGCAGGGTACTCTGAGACAGGATTGAGACTGGACATGGTGGTGCATGCCCACGCTTTGGGAGGCTGAAAACTGGGGAACTGCTGCAACTCAGATCTATGTGTAGTAACACCCTGTAGACCCAGTATACCCTGTTCAAAATACATTTAAAAAAAGTGATATGAGGAGCCTGGCAGGATGGCTCAGCGGTCTAAAGCGCCTGCTTGGGGAAGCTTGAGCGGCTTCAGGGACCGCGGTTTGATCCCAGGCACCACATGCTGAGCCAGCCCTGACCTTGGGGCAGGCTAAGCCGGCCATAGAGATGAGTGAATAAACAAAGGTTCTGAAACAAGAAAAAAAAAAAAAAGTGATATGAGCCAGTCACCTTGCAAAAACTCCATTTCAAAACACGTGTAAAATGAGGGACGTTATTTATCTAAAACACAGCAGGGCTTACAAGGGGCAGACTTTCTCAATTAAAGTAAGTCTGTCGAATTTTATAATATGTATAGACCAAAAGACCACGGCAGGCAAAGAGGGAAACTGTAGGTTACATACTTTCTCCCTGTGGTGGGATTACCTGGAGGAGGAGAGGACTCCAAAAAGAACTGCTATTGTTTCTCGGCCTTTCGGCTAAGATAAACTCAAAAACGAGCTGCCTACTTCTAAATTCATAAACTATTTTCCTCCTCCCCAGCTGTTTTATTTCACTTGTCTCCCCACTCCATGTGAAAAAATATTAATTTTTATATTTTAAAGAGTACAAAATAGTAAAAAAATTACATATGATACAAAATTTCACTAAACAAAATAACAGGAATTCAACAATGGTTGCTGTATTGTGTGATGTTATCTTCAAACTACTTGTTCAGGCAACCATACATAGACATGCAAAATTGGTTTAAAAAGAACAACAAAAGTTATAAGAAATTAAAAAGAAAAAATGAAGAAAAAAACAATTTAAGCATTAGCTGTTCCTTTCAAAAGACCAGCAGAAATCGGCAGTACAATTATCCAAATTATCCTACACACATACATAAATATATTTTCCTTTCTTTTGTCCAAGAAAAACTAAGATATTCTTCAGTGTCCCTCTTCCACTTGTTTTCTGTCTTCTCTTCTGGTTTTATGATGTCACCATATCATTTTACAAAATATTTAAGGGAATCATAAGTTCTAATGCTTTTTTATACCTTTAACAAATATGTCACATGAGTGATAAAACTTACGAAAAACTCCAAAGACTTCATATGGTAACCATGCAAATAAATGCCTGTTAGGAACTCTAGTCCCTTCTGTACGATCAAGACCCTCAGGGCTGTGCACATGCTTGGCAAGTGCTCTTCTGCTGAGCCATTCCCTCAGGCCCACCACTGTTTTGTCCCAGTTACTAACAGTGCCCTTGTTCCCTTTTAGAGCTGCCAATAAGTGTGACACCAGTCCAATTCTTTTAATTTTGCCTCCCTAGATGTACAAAATTTTTTCTTTATCTAGGGAATTCCACATTTCACCAGGTAATATCTATTCACCTAGCTTGAAGTATTAACTACTTAATACTGCATGACTTTTCAACAGATAGCAGTTTTATTTCTGTTGAAATATGATTTATTCTTCTCCACACTCTAGCTAATTATGGTAAACCTCTCAAATCTGCCTCTAAGTTTCTTATCTTTTACCTTTGCTTTATGGGATGAAGAATTTGTTCCCCTTGATCGTCCACAATAGTAATTATATTCTCAGTTGTGGTCATATTTTTGGTACATTTGAAAAAAATATGATGTAGAAGTAGTGCTTCGACTTCTACAAAACATTTTCGTTATCGCAATTGTATTTCCTACTGCATTTTGTTAAGTCCTCTTCCATCTCCCACCCAATGTGGTTTCAATGGGCACTGTACTTTCTAGTTTAACATCATTGCTCATAGCTTCCCATTGTAAAACCACTTCAGTAAACTGAGGAGGATCTCTGTCTGCTCTCAGGCAAGGCCCTTCAGCATTTCTTAGGGGCAGACTATTGGTGCTGAGGAGTGAAATAACAGATGGTAGACAGGCTGGTGCTGAGGGTGTAGAGACATGGCAGAAGAGCACTGGAAGCAAGAGAGTACAGAATGAGATACCAGACTTGTTCCAAATACCGGTCACATCCTCCGCACAAGAGTAATTTGGAGGGGCTGGGGAGATAGCTCAGTAGAATAGGCTCTTGCCTGATAAGTGCAATGGGGCCTGAGCATAATGCCCACTTGCAGACACACACAAAGTAATTTGGAGCTCCAGTGCAGCCCTCCTTCAATCTCTGCAGTCAACAGCATCAGTCTCTTTAAGACAAATAGGGGTTGCTTTGAGTTTTCAGGATGCTAACAGTCTGGTCTCTCAACTCACACCAGGCACTCCGCAAAATGCCACACACAAAAAGCAATAACCTAAACCCAGTACTGTCCTTTATTTCTGAATATCTTAGATGAAATCCTGGCCTTCAACACAGCAGCTATTAGCAATACATCCAGCCCCTCAATGCCCTCCTACTACCACAGGAAGTGTATCCAGTTCAACCCCAGAACCTGGGAGTCTTTATAATGGCTCATCAAATAAAATGACAAGAGGACATCCCAGCCTAAGCTACAGGGATGCTCAGTCCCGGAACCCAGTCACCACACTGCGAGAAGCTGAGTCCACACCGAGTAGCCACACAGAGTATGTGGTGCACAGCTCTACTCAGGGTTTCTGCTGCCAGAAAACCTGAGGAGTGAAAAGCCTTCAGGTGACATCCTCAGGACTCAAACCATTGTAGCCCTTGACAGGTGCTGCAAGAATGAGCTGTTCCTTCTGAGCCCTGACCAAAAGCAGATTCAGAAGAAAAATAAATGTCACTGCTATTTTAGGACACTGATATAGGGATGGTTTTATTACACATTAGGTACTAAAATATCCACCATTTTATATATTTACTTTGCTATTCTAAGGAAGAAATCCGGGACATGTACTCAGACCAAGTTCTCCTAGTAATCCTCCAGGATTTAATTTATGGTTTAATACAAAATTTTGCTATTTCTCATGAACTCAGTCTTGTCTTTAGATCTCTCCTTGGGGTGGCTTTGAGAAGTTTCTAGAAACATTGGCTTCTCTGACACTAAAATGATTGTCAGTGCGAGGTATAATGGGAAGAAACTGGCATAACACAATAATTCTATTTCAAAAAAATACATTTATCAAAAGAAGACTTGCTAAATATTATGGCAGTTCTTAGGTTGAGACTCAAAATAGCTTGAGTTATCTCAGGGAATGACATATTTTACAAATTTTAGGGGGAAACACCTTTTTGTGAATTTTCTTAACTAGGTCAAGAGATTTTAGAAGTGTGGTGTGATGGGATTAGCAGTCAGGAGCCCTTGTTTCTGGCTGGCCTGTTTCCAAGTGGTTCATTCTCCAGCAAAATCACTTAGCTCCTGAGGATCTCAGTTCCACTGTCCGTTAAGTAAAGAAATTGGGCACAATGACCTTTAAAAGGATGCTGCCAATTCACCCATTCCTCAGAAGCTTCATGAATATTTATATGCCAATGCCAAGAACACACAGTCCACCCAACCCCATTACTTCACTGACAGAAAGATCTGAAGGGAACTCAAGAGGTTAACAGACAGACAGAGATCAGGGTCCCAGGAAAGAAGCGGAATTCCCAGCACTGGAAGAATGTGCCGCACAACGGCCTGTCCATGGGGAATCTATCCAGATGTTTTCAATACATAACTGTACCCTGTGCTCAAAAAAAGTAATGAAAGCACGACTCATGCCCTTCCTGAATTCCAGCCTCAGCGGGGAGAGATGATGGTAGCTGTGAACTCACCAACTCAATGTGTGGAAGTATGAGGACAGAACATGTCTCCTAGCCCTGAGCAAATCCCAGGGACCTCTGCCTGCTATCCTCTCTCAGGTCTGCTTTGCTTGGGTTTGTCCCTTCTCTGGCAGATTCCTTCTCACATTTCCCTGATACCTCACCCAACAAGAGACTGTCTTATGGAGAGATCCAGAAAAAAACCCTAAACTGAATCCCATTAGTTATGGTACAACAAGGATCCCTAAATATAACCAGGTCATAATCCCCAGAGCCTGTGAACATAGTGCCTTATGTGGTGAAACAAGTTTCATAAATGTGATGAAGGGCCTTAAGATAAAAGAAAGGACCCTGTATTACCCAGGTGACTCCAATATATTCTACAAATCCTTAAAAATAAAAGAGACAAAAGACTCAGAGGGAAATGTGACTGTGGAGAGAGGATCATACCAATGTGAGCAGCTGCTGGGTCTGAAAATGGGACAAAGGAAATGAGGTACAGACAGGCTCTACAAGTCTGAAAAGTCAAGAAAACTAACTCAAGCCCTAGACCTCTCAAACAATGCTGTGCTGCCCTGCTGGCAATGCTGATGTCAGCCTACTGGAATCCCGACAGACTTCTAACCTCCCTGAATCTCTAGGTGAATCTGTTCCCACTTACACAATATGTACCCAGTCTGGCAAGACAATCCTTGAAGAAATGCTGGGGGCTGTCCCCAGAGGAATGAGGACTAGAAAATAGTCGACAGAAATATCCACATTCTTTTTTCACATAAGAGTTTAAAAATTTAAAAAAAGAAAAAAAATTAGAAACCATACAGAACTTCACCAAACAAAACAGCAGTAATTCAACAAGGATTGTTGTACTGTTCAAATTAATTGTTTAGAATACCAGGCATAAGCATTAACAACTGGTTAAAAAAGAAAATAGAAAAGTTATAGGAAATTTAAAAGGGCAAGAAAAAACAAAAGTAAACCACTAAATGCTCCCCTCTGTAGACCAGCAGACATACACATTCCATAAAGATAGATAGGGAGCTGCAAACAAGCCCGGAATGTATTTTAGAACACTACTGTCTTACTCCTTCTCACTGGTGGGACAAATATTCAACACCCAAAATGAAGAAAGGAAAGGTTTATTTAGCTCACAGTTACTGGAGATTTCAGTTTTACATTCAGCTGGCTCCAAGGCAGAGGAGCACATGGCAGAGAGCAGCAATTCATGGTGGCAAAACTGCTATAATGACAGCAGAGAGTCTATCTCTCTGTCCCTTACATTACATTCAGGCTCCCTGCCTCAGGCTGGGTGTGACACTCACACCCATAATCCCAGCAGTACTAAAACCCATAATCCCAGCCTTGCATCACCCTAATCCCAGTGGACCATGAATTGATCTCAAGCTCTAGAAGTCCCCACCCCATGATTGCATGAGGCTTTGGAGAAACAACTAGACACAAACAATAACTACACATGACTGGAAGAAAACTTAGGCTGGGGAGCTTCCAGGTCCACTTTGGTAGGACACCGCCAAAAGGCCCTGCCTGGTCCACGTCAGAGGGGTGCACCTGGAAGGAACTGCCAAGTGTGTTAGCCAGCTGGGCCCAGAGGGTACACTTCAACAGCGTGTAGCTGGAAGGAGCCTACAAGAGCAGCCAGACCCAAGCCAGGCCTGGTCAGTCGAGTTCAATTTCAGTAGAACTACACCTGGAGACATGAAGCTTACTGTTAGGCCCAGTAGGGCCCAGGCTGAGGCTGGGAACAATGGGAGGATCCCCAAGACACAAAGATAGCAGAAGGTAACTTGGATGAACTACTCTGCCTGGGAGACTTCAGATACATCAAGGGGAGGTGCCCATACAGAACTCAGGGGAACGAGTCTTACTACAAATTTCCAATTTACGACCTGCTTTGTTATATAGCTATAATGTTTGCTCCTATGGTCTAAACTACCAACTCATTAGTTACAAAAGTTTGTAACTTCCTACCCTTCAATAGCTGTTACTAGTATTGCTAATCGTACTACTGTAAATAGCATACTGTATCTCCCTTCACCACACCTTGGGTGATATTATTGGGAGGCACTCGGATAATAAACTCAACAAAGCCCTATGCTGAAGGACTGAGAACAGTGCCAAACAGAAACCAATATCTCACTCTCAATCAATAGAGAAGGCAAAACTTAGAACACATAAAAGAAGAATCTCTGGCACAGGAGAGATACTTAAAGAACCAACCTTTTACACAGAGGTCCTGATTGCAGTGATACAGCTATCTACTATCAAGCTTTCACAAAAAAAGCATCACAGAAGTCAAAATAAAAAGTTCTTTCTAAAGTACAAAATGACAATAACAAGGAGCAAAATGCAATCTCAGGCTCAATTTCAAAAAGATAGGTCAACTAGTAAAAAACTTAGAAGAGAGGTAGCAGAACTGAAGCAGATCTTTGAATAAATGGTGTTAGTGGACATATACAGAGTATTCCACCAAACAATATCTTAATACACATTCTTTTCAGCTGTATATGGGATATTCTCTAAGTTAGACCAAATACTACTCAATAGATCATACTTAAGTAAATGCAAGAAAACATAAATTATCCCATGCATATTATCTGGTCATAGTGTAATGAAATAAGAAATTAACAAAAGAAACCACAAAAATCACATAAACATATGGAAATTAAATAACACCCTCCTCAGCAACCAATAGGTTATGAATGAAATTAAACAAGAAATTAAACAATAGCCACAATCCAATGAAAATTCAAACATAACTTGCTGGAATTTGTAGGAAGCAATGAAAGCATTGCTCAGAGGCAAATTTATAGTGGTGAACTCAGACTTTAGGAAAACAGAACAAGAATATGTAAATACCCTAATGCTGCAATGCAAGCTGTTAGGAAAAGGACAGAAAACCAAGCCCAAAGCCCAAAGGTGGAAGGAAATCATAAAGATTAGAGCAGAAATTAATGCAGTTGAGGCAAACAAAATAGAAAGAATCAATGAATCAAAAGCTGGTTCTAGCCCCACTCCCTGGGCATGCTGAACCAGTCAGAGTCTGGGTATAGTGGTGTACACCTGTAATCCCAAAGCTGGGGAAGCTGAAAACAGGAGGATCACTATAAGTCCAAGCTGCATAGTAGACCCTGCAACAACCAAATACATTAAAAAAAAAACTTTGAAAGTTTAAATAAAATTGATAAGCCCCTAGCCAACCTCAACAAAAAGAGGAAAGACATCAAATTCAAGCAATAAGGAATGAAAAGGACAAAATTATTACAAACCTTGTGGATACTGCAAAGATCATCAGTAGCTATTTTGGCAATTTTTAGTCTCATAGAATGGAATACAAAGAGAAAATGGATAGATTCCTAGAAAGGTACAAATTGCAAAAACTAAGTCAAGAATATATAAAAACTCTAAATAACCCAGTATCAGCCAATGAAATTGAAAATGTAGTAATAATTTACCAAAAACAAAAAAAGCCCAGGTCCTGATGGATTCACAGCTGAATTCTACAAGAAATTTACAGAAGATATAATCCCAATGCTCCCGAAACTCTTCAATGAAATAAAAAGGAAATAATATTCCCAGAATTATTCCTTGAGGCAAGTATTATACTGATATCAAAACCAGAGAAAGATGCAGCTAAAAAAGAGAACTAAAGGCCAATCTTCCTCATGAATATAGATGCAAAAATCCTCAATAAAATCCTAACAAATAGAATATAGCAAATCATCAAGAAGATTATACACCATGACCAGGTAGGATTCATCCCAGGGACATAAGGATGGTTCAGCATATGCAAATCTATAAATCTAACTCATTATATCAATAATGCCAAAACCAAAAACCACATGATCGTCTCAATAGATGCAGAAAAGGCTTTTGACAAAGTCCAACTCTCATTAATGATCAAAGCCTTATAGAAAATTGGAATAGATATCCTGCACCTCAATTTGATAAAAACCATCTATGAAAAACCAATGGCCAACATAATTCTAAAAGAAGAAAAACTGAAATCTTTTACTCTCAAATCAGGTACAAGACAAGGCTATCCTCTATCACCACTCCTGTTCAATATAGTTCTGGAATCAATTGCTAGAGTCATTAAATGAGAGAGAAATAAAAGTAGTAAGACTAGGTAAACAAGAAGTTAAACTATTATTGTTTACAGACAACATGATGCTATACTTGAAAGAACCAAAAAACTCCACCAGGAAGCTTCTAGAATTAATAAACAAATTAGCTAGCATAGGATTCAAAGTCAACACCCAAAAATCAATAGCATTACTCTATACAGATAACTCACTGAGAGCAAACTTAGAGAAACAATACTCTTCACAATAGCATCCAAAAATACGAGATACTTAGGAACTAATATAACAAAGGAAGTAAAAGATGTATACAATTAATCTTATAATACTCTGAAAAAAAGATTGGGGAGCATTTCAGAAAATGGAAAGATATTTCTTGCTCCTGGCTAGGAAGAATACAGATTTAATGACAACTATCAAAAAACTCATCAATGTATCTTACAGATCTACAGAAAACACTGCAAAAATTTATTTGGAACCAGAAAAGTTCTAGAATAACAAAAGCAATCCTGAGCAACAAAGGCAAGGCAGGAGTCATTACAATCCCTGACTTGAAATTATACTATAAAGCTACTGTGATAAAATCAGCAAGTACTGGCAAACAAAACAAAACAAAATAAAAAGCAGACCTGAGGATCAATGGAACAGATTAGAAGACGAAGATACAACTAGAAACACACTCAGTCACCTTATGTTTGACAAAGGAGCCAAAACATGTCACTGTAAAAAACTCACAAATGGCACTGGAGGGCCAGCCAGATAGCTCAGTGGTTTAAGGAGCCTAAGGAGATGCAGAGAGAGGGAGCCAGGGTGTGGCAAGCAGGCCTCACCCCCAGGGCATGCTGAGGTGGTGAATGAAATTGGGCATGGTGGCACATACCTGTAATTCCAGCACTTGGGAGGCTGAAAACAGGAGGATCACTATGAGTTTGTTCTGTGTAGTGAGACCCTATAGACCCTAAACTAAATATATTTTAAAAAAAAAAGAAAGAAAGAAAAAAAGAATGGCCATCATAAAGAGATCAACTAATAAATTCTGGAGGGGCTTTGAGGAAAAAGGAACCCTTCTCCAGTATTAGTGGGATTGGAGACTGTACAAGGACTATAGGAATCAGTTTGGAGAGTCCACAAAAAATTAGGACTAGAAATCCCATTTAACCCAGCTCTTTTCTTTCTGGATACTTTCCCCCCAAAAATGAAAACAATCATACAATGGTTATATATGTGCCCCCATGTTTATAGCAGCAAAGTTTGTCATAGCCAAATCTTGGAAACAACCAAAATACCCATCACTTAAGAATGGATGAAAAAGATGCGGTATTTTTATACAATGGAATATTAGTCAGCTAAAACGAAAGACAAATGAGGCTTTTATAAGTAAGTAGATGCAACTAGAAGCTATACTTACACATGAAATAAATCAGATCCACCTGTGTAAATACTACAGTTCTCTTAATGTAGGAACTTGAAAGAACAAATAAAACTTGAAAAGTATAATAGATATAGTAAAACGGAAAGAAGCTGAACATAAGGATTAAACATTGAAGATAAGGCAAAGGCAAAAACATAGGAAAAAGGGGGAGAAATCATGCAAGTACATACTCATAATTTCCATCAGTCTTTTTCTTGTTTTTTGTTTTTCATTATTTAGGACAGGGTCTACAGCATCTATAGGGTCTCCCTAAAAAGACTTAACTCCTAGTGATTCTCCTGTTTCAGCCTCCCAAGTGCTGGCATTATAGATACACACCATGATGCCCAGTCTGAATTGCCTTCTCAGCCCACCCTGCAGGCAGGGCTGGCACAGCACAGCACAGCACAGCACAGCAAGCTGGGGATCAAACCCAGCCACTGCACTCTGCCTAAGCAGGCACTTTAGTCTGCTGACCTATCAGGCCAGTCCTTCTGTCAGTTTTTTTTTTTTTTTTTTTTTTTTCTAAATAGCAGTTAATGTTTAGAATGTTCACTTTGACTAACTCTTTATGCTGGTATCTGCAATTTAAACAACTGCATCAAGGACAGCAATGTGCAGCATAAAAACCACCTTGGATACCTCTCATCTTGGTTTTCCAATGTGTACTGTTTCTGATGCCTTATCCATTAGAATTATACTCTCTTTGAATCTTTAACAAAGTAAAAAAAGAAAAAATTAAGTTTTGTTGAAAGCAAGCACTAACTTTCAATTATCTGCCCAATCTTGTATAATTATAACTCTTAATCTGAGCAACAGATTTGACAGTGAAAATAGGCAATATAACAGTCATTGTTAACGGGCTGTTTTCATTTTGGAAATCTGTTAACATATGTATTATTGAATGTTATCCTGTTTCTGTCTTTGTATCTGCTATTTGTTTTCGCCTTTGTTTTTACTCTTAAAAATAAAATAAATAAAAATAAACCCAACAAAAAAAGAAAACTTATACTGCAGGCAACATTTCAACTTTGCTTTTCTCAGAAGGTCACAGCTTTCAAAGAAAAGGCAAACATAAATGGAACAGGAGAGCCCATGCATGGCTGGTGCTAAATAACAAGATTGGGTTTTCTAGTCAGTCTTCTGACCAAACGTAGAGTGCTACATATCTTGCAAATCCCAGAGAACACAAGTGTCAGAAGAATCACGAATTCTTCAAGTGTAAAGTGGGGTAAGTGAAGAAACAGTGACACTCATTAATTATAATTTCTTGTTTTCTGTATGCCCAATCCTCTAGAATTTGAGATCTGGAAGGCTCAGGAAACAGCCCTTGCCAGGCTAATTCCTAGAGGTAACTAACAACTCACAGGTCAGCGGTCTTTTGGTATGCAAATCAACTAACTCAAAATTCACTTCCACCACTCTCTTCCCAATAGACTTCAGCCCACATTGCTATCCCTTTGCTTTAATCACCAAAGAACCAAACATTAGACTTCAGGGGACCATCCCTATTTTTTAGACCCCATGACTTGTTCAAATTATCCTTATCAGGAGTCTGTACTGGGGGCCCCCAGCAGGATGGCTCAGTGGTCTAAAGCGCCTGCTTAGGAAAGCTTGAGTGGCTGCAGGGACCATGGTTCGATACCCAGCACCACATGCTGGGCCAGCCCTGCCCTCAGGGCAGGCTGAGCCAGCCATAAAAATATATAAACAAACAAACAAAAGTTCTGAAACAAGAAAAAAATAAAATAAAAAAATAAAATTCTAAAAAAAAAAAAAAAAAAGGAGTCTGTACTGACGACTCACCTTGCTTTGCCAACTGCTTAAGAGCCCAAACTGCAATAAAGGCTTCCACTCATAGATTCCCTTCCCTCTCCACATCTGCTCATCTTGCTCCCCCCCCCAACCCCCATGTAGACCTGCATGGTATGCAGCAACACCTCCTGTATTTAGCAGCTGTGGCTATAATGAAACTTCTTCCTTCACAGCACTCATATTTGTATCTGTACACCTGCTCAAAACAAATCCCCAATGCACTGGTATTACAAGAAAAGGCAGCAGATATGACTCAACTGTAACAACGGAATGGGGACATCTCAGGAAGTTGTCAAGAGAAAATAAATGAGATGAGTCTGTAAACAATCTGTAGGGTCTCAGTGTCCATCTAAAATCTAGGCAGAAAGCAACCATAGATTAAAAGTGACAGATTAATGAGACTGTCCTTGGGCTCTGACCAGACCTAGTGGAATAATGTGCTCATATTCACCATGAAGAAGCCAGATCTTTCCCAGGGCTTAAGAAAGGTTTCTCAGTTGTCCACTAGGGCTGCACAAACTGGTTGTGTTACATTACAGAAATGTATTGCCTCACAGTTTTTGGTTTTTTTTTTTTTTCTCTCTTTTTGAGACAGTGTCTCACTATGCAGTTGAGGCTGGTCCTGAGCTCACTTTTGTAGCCCAGGCTGGTCTCGAACTCATACCAATCCTCCTGCCTCAGCCTCCCGAGTGCTGGGATTACAAGCGTGAGCCACCATGCCCAGCCTGCCTCACAGTTTTGAGATGGAAATTCTAAAATGAAAGTGTGAGGAGGGGCTGGATCCTCTGAGGACTGTGAGGAGAAACTGTTCTAGTTCTCTCCCTAGCTTCTGGAAGCCTCAGATACTCCTTGGTTTGTAGACTGCACTCTCCTGAGGTACTCTTGTCATCTGCTATCAGGACATATCTATTGTCCAAACACCCCTTTCTACAAGGACACACATTGATTTAAGGTTAGGACATAGCCTACTGATTTTATCTTTACTTGATCACCTGCAAAGATCCTGCTTCCAAAAATATTACATTTGCAGCTACTGGCATTCAGATTTCAACTGTTTTGGGGGAGGCAGAATTCAACTCACAGCTATTTCTTACCCCTTTGGTGTTGTCTTTAATTACACCCACTTACACCTCTTGAAAGTTTTAAAGTAAAACTCAATAGCCAAAGGAAAGATTCTGTGCTTAAACTCCAAGAGCCAAGGTTGACTGTTTTAATCTATCCAAATGCTAGACATACAAAGGCATAATTGTATACTGCAGGATCC
The DNA here is from genome assembly GCA_004027025.1 of Myocastor coypus. Lineage (NCBI taxonomy): Eukaryota > Metazoa > Chordata > Mammalia > Rodentia > Myocastoridae > Myocastor > Myocastor coypus. The sequence goes on from PVJA010002636.1 coordinate 78,198, forward strand.
CAGCCAAGGGTGTCACAACCCCAGCCAGCAGTGGCAGAGTTCTCCCAGTCTTCCTTATTGGGCACTTAAGCAGATGGTGAGTGGGCATTCAGAAGAGGGATTTTATAATGCCACCATAACTAGCAGAGGGTAGGCCAGGTAAAGGAAGAGGACAGGACATGGCTGGCTGCTGTACATGAAGTTTTTGGATTTGGCTAACCTGAGTGTTTCTGGAATAGCCAACTTGGTCAAAAGTTTCCATTCATAGAATTTCTGTGCCCACACACTCTGGACTAATACATAGCTGAAGGCCTACTACACTTGGCATAAGACTTACTCCTGTATTCTCTTCCAAGCTCAAGTAAATTCTGGCATCTAAAAATATACCCAAAGGAGAATCCACTGGGTCCCTCATAGAATGATTATCACTGGTAAAACGACCAAAACCATCAGTTGTAGCCAACCCGCTGACAGTGTGTAGGTGCATCCTGATCAGTGTATGTAGCTCCTTAAGATCTATCTTGTCTCAGATCAGATATAATCTGTAGCAATTTCTGGTGGTATCTGCTGAATAATTCTAAAAGTAGCCTCTGAAACAGCAGGACATAAACCAATAAATAACTCAATCAAGCAAAGAAATCCAGTCTTTTGGCAGATGGGGTATCCTGCTATAGGGAGCATGATCTCAAGTCATTTCCTGGAAAAGTCAGCTAGCTTCAAGCTATTATAGAATGTCCTTATCAGGACAGGTACACTGGAAGGTTATCTTTCTCCATGATAATGTAAATCCATTCTAATAGAAAGACACTTTAAGAGAATACATTCAATGGCAGGTATGTTGTTAATGAAACAGACAGGACTATAGTGAGAGCCTACTGTATTCTACCTAGTCCACAGCCAATCTGCCACTGTGTAGTCCCAAGTACCTGTGCGCCTATGGGCCATACACTGCCCAGGCTAGATGAGGTACAGATGACCTTGAGCACGGGCTGGACAAAACACTAGGAACTAGGATAATCGCTCCATGGCATGCTGACATTTTGACAAAAACATTACTTTCTAATCTAAATAGAATCACTCCTCAGTATGCCTTAGAGATTGGTTCTAGGTCCCCTTAGAGATATCAAAATCTAACGATGCTTATATTCCTAATATTAAATGGCAAAATATTTGCATATCATCTCTGCACATTTTATCACATTAAATCATCTCTAGATGACTTTTATATAATGCAAATGTGATGTAAGGGGTTATTACACTGACTATTTAGGGAATAGTGACAAGAAAAAGCTATGTACATGTGCAGCACTGATGTGTTTTTAAAACATTTTTTTATGAAAGGTTGGCTGATGCATAGATGTGGAACCCATCGATATAGGGAGCTGACTATATTAAAATGACTATCAATCTGACCTAAATTGTAGGATCTCTAAATCTTCTTCAGTCATTGGTTAGTCAATTCAAGGGATCTTTATAGGATCCAGTGAATGTAGAATTCAGAAAAGGGTAAGGGTAAACTTTCATTTTTTGATGGGGTTGATTTCACTTTTCATTAAGTTCCCGAGCCCCATGTGAATTAACTTTTGGTATTTCGTTAATTCACTCCTTGCATCCTCAAAATACAATTCAACATTCTATCCTTTGTTATCCTAAACCCATCCTCTAGTAATATAATCTCAGCTCTTGGGCCTAAATAGGAAGAAGGTGGTCAGAATGCATGAACAAACTTATGTGAACACACTTGCAAGGAAAGGAGCAGGAAGTAGACTACAAGGGACCTGGACACAAGAGCTGCACCTGACTAATGGTACATGGCACCGAGCTTCAAACTGAGAAAGACTTTTTCTTTTTCTTTTTTATTTTTAAGGCAAGAGGTAGAGGAAGGAGACTTTGTTTGAAAAGGAAACAATATTCACTGTTCTAATTAATGACAGATCATTTTTAGGATTCATGGCACCCAAAGGAAATGTCAAAATCTGAGGAAGATATAGGGATATGCAGAAAGTTCACAACAACACACTAGCACAACAGGGTCTTTTCTCTTTCTTTCTTTCTTTTTTTTTGGCTAAACACCACCAAAACAAACTTTCATTAAGACCTCACTAATCACAAGAGCATTAAAGCTAAATACTCATTTAACTTTCACAATGACCCCTGAGATTGGGACTGTTATAACATCACTTTATTGAAAGGGGAATTGAGATTTTAGCAAGCTGGCTTTAACTTGTCCAAGGTCACAAAGCTTGGAGAAGCAGATGAGAAATCCATCTGGCCTTAGAGGCGACTTTAACTTTTATATGATAATAGCTTAGCAAAAGTTTAGAAATGCTGGCAGTCCCCAAAGTACCTTCCAAATAAAAACTTCTATTGTGGAAAACAGAAAGGATAAGTAAGCAAAAATAAGCTTCACCTACTTCATAATTGCCTGGGGCCAACTTTCAATATGTTTCCATATATAGCTTTAGTCCTTAAAAAAAAAATACATTGTTCTCAAGCAAGCTGCAGGGAAGCAGAAAGGAAGGTTATTTATCTAAGGCCAAATGCTAAAGCAAGGTGATGCTTGTGGTACAATATGAAACTGTACCTAGTAGCTGAATGATAGGCTTCTATGATAAGGCTTCTGAATGGAAGTGTTGCAAAAAGCAGAGTATGATAACTTGGAAAGCCTGTAAGCAGACAGTTTCCCTTTGCACAAGAGTAGGACCTATTATTCCTTAAAAAAAAACTTATTTATTTATTTGGTACAAGGTCTTTCTACACAACTCAGACTCACAGTGATCCTGCTGCCTCAGCCTCCTCAGCACTGCGATTATAGGTGTGCACCACCACACCCTGTTTTAGTGGCTGGCATTGTGTGCTCCATATTCTGGGGCTAGATTGGCATGTGGCACCAGAGATCAAACCCAGATCCTTGTGCTTGCCAGGCAGGTACTTAGACAACTGAGCTATCTCCCCAGCTGAGGATCTATAGCTCTGAGACATTCATCAAGCACCCCTCGGTGTCATTACACAGTAGAGTCCATTACTTTCACCCTCCTGCCAAATTTGCCACAGTGGCCCCCAGCACTCTATCCCTCACAGCCACATGTCCCCTCAATTCCCATTCCCAGGTATGATATGCTTTAGGGAAAAAGAACACAATAGAGCAGATCACTGTGAATACACAGTGGCTTTACACTTGGGTCCATGCTTCTAAGCGCTAAAGACGCTCCTCCACAGCCTTGCACTTTGTGCCTGCAGAAACTGCTTGAAAACTGCCTCTTTCCTTCATCCTCCTATGCTAGTTTCATCTACACTGAGGCCATGTGATAAGGAGTCCCATATGCCTCTAACACTACTACCAAGACTCATAGCGACTATTTCTGAGCCTTACCTCCCTCCTATCCAGCCTCTACTTATGGCAGGAGACAAGGCAGCCTGCCTGGGGCAAGGCAGGAGGTCATAAAAGAAGTGGATAGTCAGGTGAGCAGGGGTAGGATGAGCTGGAGCCAGGACCTTCTTGGAAAGACAACTGGAGCAAGAAGAGGTGAGTTAGAAGCCAGGCAGAGCTTGAGGTGGAGTCTACTAGAAAGGCAAGGAAAGGCAGTCTGCAGTGGAGTCAGGAATCACAAGATTGGCAGGAGGTGAATGTGGCAAAACATGTGCAAGAGAGCAGGTTAGCTGCTGTGCAACAGAAGCCAACCTGATAATGGAGGAAACCAGAGCCTGTCCACACTCTGTCTCAGTGGACCTCAACCAAAATGGAACTGGGTGATCAAGAACAACTGGCCAACATGATGGAAGAGGAGTCAGGGATGAGAGCAGCTCCTGACCTGACACGCAGCTCCTGCCTGTGGGTTCCCCTTCCCTCATTCTGCCCATCCCTTCCTCCCACTGACAATTCTGTCACCTTCTCTACTAAACTTTTTTTTTTTTTTTTTTGTATAAGGAAGAGTCTACGGGGTGTTCAGGGTCTCACTACTAGATCAAACTTGTAGTGATCCACCTGTTTACAGCCGCCCAAGAACTGGGATTACAGGCACACACCATCACACCCAGTCTCAGCTGCCATCTCAAGGCACCCTGGAGATCAGGAATCGAACCCCTAACCCCTGCATCTGCTTGCAGGCACTTTAATGCACTGAGTTATTTGGCCAGCCCTTTCACTGCTAAACTTCTGTCATGACTGTTTTACCTACACTACCTCAATGTTCGTTCATTCGATTTTTCATTTCTTCTACTGTAACAGTTTCTGTTTTATCTACCCCACCCCTTAGGAGTCATGGGCAGGGTCAGATGGTAGGTATTTGTTAGCATGTTGTAGGTCTCTCAGTGTTCAATTCACTGCTAGGACATCAGTGATGCCTCAAATGCTTCCTGGGTGACACAATATTCCTCACACATAGAATATCTTTCTCTATGTACTACACACATATTTTCCCTTTCAAAAAAAAATCAGCTTGATCATACAATCTATACTCATTTCTCCCTTAAAAAAATTAAAAATACACTAGACTAAAACAGCCTAGAAAAGATATACATAAACATGTATATACATATACATACATGGCTATGGTATAAAAATATATAAAAATAACAAGAGGGGCTAGGGAGATAATTCAATGGAATACGTGCTTCCCTAGCAAGTGCAAGGTCCTGAGTTTGATCCCTGGTATCACACACACACACACACACACACACATACACACACACACACACACACACACACAATTAGCCAAAGCTAATATATATTCTTCAAAATAACACAAAATAGACAAACCCCTCAGAGCATTCACCAAGAAAAATCAAGCAATGGCATAATGATAAACATTACGAAGGAAAATAAAGAGGTGTGGCTTTTTGGACAGGTCATTATTCAAGAGTGATGATTTATTGTTGAAATAAATTTAGTCATAAGAATATCTATCCTATGCAGTATCACCTCTCCCTAAGTCAAAGCAAAACAACTGAGCAGGTACAAATGATGCTGTAGATAAGCTGAACATCAATCAGGTCAGGCAATGGTTGTTCCACTCTATCAGAGTATAGCTGCACACTGACTCCAAGCATTGCACCTTTATACAATTTCTTCACTGTTGGAACACAAAGAGAGTTCATTGACATAAATCTAGAAGGCAAAGCCTACTACAGAACTAGGCTATATGGAATCTATATGTAGGGATAGAGCCTATTAGTCCCTAGGGTCATGTTGGACAAAACAGAAGATTTAATCAAGTAGAAGAGAAAATGATGAGATCAAGGGATGTAGTAAACATGAAGTGTGCCCATATAACACAATATACTGTCACATCGTAAACACTTTTTGTATTTAGGAGTGTACCCTAAAATACTAAAAACATATAGTAAATAGGTTTATATTACTGTCAAGCATGATGTCCCATAGATAATCATAATGCTATATGCTTCCATAAATGGCATCACAGTAACTTTGTTTACACTGGTATCAAAACAGACATATAAGTAGTGTGTTTAGCTATGATCTCATGATGGTTGCATCACTACCCATTAGGAACTTTTCAGCTCTATGACAGTCTTACGGGACCACCATAATACATTCACTCTGTCATTCACCACACTGTCTATGCAGCCCATAATGTGACTGTAGTTACTGTGGATATGAGCACGAAATTGTCCTAAGGCCCTAGAACACAGCAGTGAACGCAAATCCCTGTACTGGTCAAGCTTTTAGACTATTAGTCTTGAAGTAAACTTTGAAAGTTGGTATCATTAGCAGCAGGAAGGGAGAGTGAGACTCTTTCTAGAGCCTGGGTCCTCTCTCCTATCACCCAAGAAGATGCAGAAACTAAAGAGATGAAGCCCTCCAAAGAAGCCCCGCCTTCCTCCTGATTGCTTCACACAGTCCTATGGGCCCCCTTACCTTACTTCTGCACACAAGAAGGCAAGGAACCATTCATGAGCACACAAAACTGAGTTAAGGTGGTGGTAATTTCTAAAAAATGGTGCTGTGCTCCTTGTCTTTTATTTACTTTAAACTGAGAGTCCATTATTCTCTAAATAAAGACAAGGAAAAGCAACTGTCTATGTAGAATTTTATGACTAGGAAAGGCCTTATCAGTTTTTTAACCACCAGCTCTGGGCAGGATCTTAGGCAATTCTCTTCATCCTTCTACAGTTTTCCATCCATGTTCATAATAAGCTAGATGGAAAGTGCTGTTTGAGTTTTCTTGGCTCTAGAACTTCATCATTTTATATTTATACTTCAGGTGTTCTTGCACAGGTCTGCATGTGTCAGTGATATTCAACTGTTGCAGTGCTTACCAATTTCAAATTTAGTAGGCAAATATGAATCTGGTGGTCTTGAATTGAAGCATAAGGAAAATGTGAATGCTCTTTTAGGGTCCCTTGTTTTGGTCTTGGATAAAACAACCATTTAAATGGCAGACAAACTGAATCATCATTCACTCAGCTGCTTCCTGGACAGTCAACCAACATCAAATGCTGCAGGAAAAAAAGGTTAAGTTATAAAAGAGAAAATTTTACATTATCTTTTATAATTTGTGCCATAATTGTGGATTCCAAAAGGAATCAAAAGTTTTAGAAAGCCAAGAATTTATGAATACTGTTACAACTATTATCAAAACCTATTAAAGATGGGGTTTGTGGAATTACTACTTACAAGAAAAAAAAAAAAAAAAAAAAGAGCAGGATGCAATTGGGGTCAGACACAGTCTAAAGTGAAAAAACTAAACCCAAACACGAAAAAGACCAAAAAGAGAAGAAAAGACCAGTTACTTGGCTGACGTCAAAAGCTAACAGATTGGATTTCAGACAGCAGCTATGACTCAAACCAGAACCAGAAAATCAGATTCAGGTTAGTGAATCGGGCCAAGGTTACAAACAAAAGTAAAAAATACCAAGCTTTGAAATATCAGGCACAGATTTACAGACTAGTACCAAGCCAGCAGGGTAGATGATGAACCACAACAGAGGCATAGCAGAAGCAGGGTACGCGTTAGCTTTAGCCAGCTGCTTAGGACTAGATGCAGGTAAGTGCCTTACATATTGTAAGTCACTGCAAAATACAGTGAATATTTACATTTTAAAAAATGTTATAGTAAAAGAAACACTAGAAACACCAAAAGACACTAAATCTAACATAAATATTATATTTTGAATGCTTTCTGTACTCAGAATCTAAATTCTTATGGGTTAGAATCTAAATGCCAGAATTTAGCTAATATTTACCTTGACAAGCACTTAGCTGTGATCCTTCTAAGAATGTATGATATTTCCCCATTTAAAATTATGTTGGCTATTGGATGGTCACAGATGGCTTTTATCAGACTGAGGTAGAGGCCATCCATTCCAATTTTCTGTGTAGGACTTTGAACATGAATGAGTGTTGGACTTTGTCAAAAGCCTTTTCTGTATCAATTGAGATGATCACATGGTTTTTGGACTTGGCTCTATTGATAGAGTGTATCACATTTATAGATTTGTGTATATGAACCATCCTTGCATCCCTGGGATGAATCTACCTAGTCATGGTGTATAATATTCTTGATGATTTGCTGTATTCTACTGGTGAGGCTTTTATTGAGAATTTTTGCATCTATGTTCATGAAAGAGATTGGCCTGTAGTTCTCTTTTTTAGTTGCATCCTTCTATGGTTTGGGTATCCATACAATACTTGCCTCTAGGAATGATTTTGCAAGGATTGTTTCCTTTTTAATTTCATTGAAAAGTTTAGGGAGTATTGGGATTATATCTTCTGTAAATTTCTTGTAGAATTCAGCAGTGAATCCATCAGGACTTGGACTTTTTTTTGTCATTAGGGTTTTCATTACATTTTGTATTTCATTGGCTGTTATTGGGCTGTTGAGCATTCTTATCGCTTCTTGACTCAGTTTTGGTTACTTGTACCTTTCTAGGAATCTGTCCATTTCACCTGTGTCTTCAATTCTGTGAGAGTAAGGTTTCTCAAAGTAGCTATGAATGATCTTCTGAATCTCTAGTAGGTCTATAGTAATTTTTCCCTTTTCATTCCTTATTCCGTGAATTTGAGATTTTTCTTTGCTCTTTTTGATAAGGTTAGCTAGGGGCTTATCAATTTTATTTATTTTTTCAAAGAACCAGCGTTTTGATTCATTAATTCTTTGTATTGTTTTCTTCATCTCAGTTGAATTAATTTCAACTCTAATCTTTATAATTTCCTACCATCTTTGGCTTTGGGTTTGGTTTGCTCTTCCTTTTCTAGATGACTGAGGTGCAGCATCGGAGTATTTATCTGTTCCATTCGGTTTTCTTAATCTGTGAGTTCAGAGCTACAAATTTCCAAGAACTGCTTTCGTTACATCCCATAAATTCCAACAAGTTGTGTTTGGATTTTCATTAAATTGTAGATATTGTTTAATTTCTTATTTAATTTCATATGTAACCCATTGTTTGCTGAAGAAGGTGCTGTTTTATTTCCATGTGTTTATAGGGTTCTTGTGGTTTGTCATTCATTTCCAGTTTCACTGCACTATGATCAGATAATATGCATGGGATAATTTCTGCTTTCTTGCATATATGTAAGCGTGACCTATGTACTAGTATGTATTCTATTTTAGAAAATGACCCATGAGCAGCTGAAAAAATGTGTATTCAGAAGTGGCTAGGCAGAACACTCTGTATATGTCCACTAATTCATACATGCAGTACAGGGATTGAATCTGGGTCCTTGTGCTTGCCAGGCAGGTGTTTAGGTCAACAAGCTATCTCTCCAGGCCCATCTTTTAATTAAAAATAAATCAGATTTTAGCACAAATTACAGGAAAAATATATCAGTAGGCATATTTGAAAGATACTCAGGCTCCATAGCCAATCAGTAAATTTAACAAAAAGTGAGAAATGAGTAGGCTGATGCTGACAATAAAGCTGAAGTAGCAGATAGCATTGCCAGGCAGAAACTAACAAGTCAGCCCCAAGTCTGGAAGTCTATACCAAAAAAGGCAGTAAAAGAGGTCCCAGGAATAAAGGCATCCCAGAAACTATCACTTCTACCCTTTGATTCAAAGCCATCACTAATATTTCACTTAAAAGAAAGCACACTATGCTACATGTCATCCAAAAAGGTGAACATGTTTTCCATTTTGTTTTTCTTGAGAGGAGAAAACAAGAAATAGGCTACTTACCTTTATTCAAGTTCACACTCTAGGTGACAGTCACTGGGTGTTTGATCATCTCAGTGTTATTTATAGCAACACAATACACTTCTGCTTCAATGTGACACATATTTTCATGAAAAATTGCACACTAAAAATACCAGGGCTCAATAGGAAAGACCGGTTGTAGGCTGTGATAGACCTCTAGCACATCTTCACCATTAGCACAATCACAGCAGTTCTAAAGTACATCTAAAGTAGACATTACTAACTCAATTACAAAACAGTACTAACCAAAATTATATTTCAAAAAAGACAAAAAAAATGCATGAAAATGTGACAATCAACACTAAGTGAAAGCCAAATGCACAAAGATCAAGGAGAACTCCCTCCCCATCCCTCACACCCACAGCTGTATTATTACTTCCTTTTGCACCCAACTTGAGACATTTAGTAAAACCAAACATTAACATAACGGGAAGCTGCATTCAAAATAATTCATCATCTACTCTTCTCACATCCTTTCTCCATTTACTGATCACTGGTAACCTAATAAATTAGCTCTGTAAAGCATGCTTCGTACTGTACTGTTATCCTTAATTATTATTTTAAAGACCTTTATCAAATGAAGTAAATCAGTTTGTGCTATACTGAGCTCAAATAGGTAAAAAAAATAAAATTATATATATATATATATTTCAGAGTCAGTCAAAGCACAATTAAGGCAGTATATCCCTTCAGCAGCAGTGCCTTGGGGGCACCGTGTTATTTGGGGCACTGACCTTAAACAACCTAAAAAAAAAATGCCACAGTAGAGAATTCTCAGCTCCACTACAATACCATCAACTTCTTCTGGCTTTGTAGTATAAGTCAACATTATGCCTGATACAAACACAAAGTGAAATGCAGCTACCTAAAGAAACCAAATCAGCCATAAAGAAGTCTCCCAACTGAAGAAACTAAAGAAACCATGGTCTTAGCTTTTCATCAATTCTGACTCTTTTACCTATGTGTTTGTTTCCATGAAAGACAGCATAAGAGATGCGGACACATCTGAAGATGTCTCAAGTTTTTAACTGCAGAAATTAGGTACTTAGAAACACTGCAAAAATAATTGTTATCACTGCTTTATTCACAGATGTCTATAACAGGAAGATACTTCAACGGCATAAGTGCCTGCCTGGCAAGTGCAAGGTCCTGTGTTCAATTCTTGGTACAAAATATAAATAAATAAATAAATAAATAAATAAATAAATAAACAAACAAACGCACGCAGATGTCTGTGTTCTCAAGTATTATGCTTTCAGTATAAGATGCTCTTTCATAGGACCTGGTTAAACACATTAATGTATCTGTGTCATGAAATACTATGCAGTAATAAAGCAAAGTAGAGTGCTGGGGAGATAGTTTGGCACTCTAAGTACAAGGACCTGGGCTCAATCCCCAGTACTGCATGCCATGGCAGCCCTGGCCACACAGTGCCAGCCACTGATACTGGGCATGGTGGTGCAGGCCTGTAATTCTGGCAATGGGGAGGCTGAGACAGGACCACTATGAGTCCAAGCTGCATAGCAAGACCATATATCAAATAAATAAATGCTGTTTAAAAATTTAAAAGTAGCGTACATCTAGATCTACACAGGCTAATACATAAGGAGGGATCACGACATATGAGAAATGTTTGAATTTTTAACAATTATTGACTAAAAGACACATTGTCATTAATCTCCCTCAAAACACACTATTTGAACATATCCCACAATCTTGCCACTTTCTGAAACAGTTCTGGAAATCTTTTGTGGATGTCTTTATAAGGTTGATTTAAAAAAAAAAAAAACAATAAATGCTGCTGCCCAGTGCCATCCAACGGAAAGGCAGGCTCACAGAAACGGTGTCTGCATGATCTCAGTCAATGGATCTGGCACCGTGTGGCCGCTGGGTCTCTCCCAAGGTCAAAATGACCACAAAAGACGAGTAGCTGGAAGCAGTTCACAGCAGGGAGGCAGCCACAGCAGCGTAACTGAACACACTCGTGAAGGAGGACCTCCCTACTCAGAAAGTGGCAAGAACCATGGGAAAAGTATTAGAAGCGAGGGCAAATATGCACGAGGCACTAATAAGACTGCGTCTTTCAGTTTAAAAGTATTTTTTATATTAAGATTCTCCATATTTTTCTGATCACACCCTATATGAAATTATGAAGTGTATACATGTACAGCACATGTCCATGCTTTTCAAAAGTGGGAAGGTACACGCTCACATCACACAGAGTGTACATGGCTGAATGTCCACTTGCTAAAGTGACTGTCCATGGATGAAAAGCTAGAGAAATCCAAAGTTGGAAAGATGCACTTTTTTTTTTATCTGCACTACTCTTTTGAAAAAGTGACTATTTTTATTTCCTAATTCTATATGATGAAAAATTATTGATATAATTCTCTACTAGCTTTTAATTCCTAAGTGGATCAAATGCTACATTCTATGAGTTAAGCCTACAAATGTGCTTTCATTCATCTTTTTATTTGCCAGCTGAGCATTCTCCAGACAAACAATCCTCCCTAGATCAAGAGGCTGATGAGAAGTAGAAAACTGAGTTTAAAAACAAGGGCAATTTTTTTTTTTTTTTTTTTTTTTTTACCAGCTTGTTGTTTGATATGTTTTCTTAAATAGATTTTCTAATTGAGGAAATCCATCTCTTATTTCTTATTCTAAATCTCAATTGCTTCTTGGCCTTTTGGCTAAGATTAAGTGTATTCCAAACTGCAGTTCTCATAAAATATAAAAGGAGAGCTTAATCGCCTACACAGGGGAAATATTCCACTGACATTGGCTGAACTGAAAAGACAGCACATGGCCATGCAATTACTAAGTTATATTGCATGTGTGTGTTGGGAAGAGAAATACTTTGTAATGGTAGCTGTTAATATAAGTATATTATGAATAAAAATGTCTGAAATGATGGGTGATTAACTAACCTACCTGTGCATTGATAAATAGCTATGACTTAATGGTTAGTTGCAGTAACTACTAGAAATTTACCTACTAGTTACATACTCCAAGCACAAGATTTAGAGGTCAGAAGATAAAGTGATGAACGAGATAAAGTCTTTATCCTCATGGGCTTGAGTTCTCACAGGGAAATACAGATAATTAAAAAGTAAATAAATCTTCTTTTGAATTTATTTTTTTTTCAGAGAGTGACCAAAGGCCATAAAGAGCAGAACCATGAATAATAAGGTAGAGTAACCATAGAAGTGGGACTGGCAGGGAAGCCTGCCTCCCATGACACTCTTCTACAGCCTCTCTGGGATTCAGAGCTGAACAGAAACTCTCAATACTATATAGGCTCAGAGCGGTCTCAGAGTAGAATGAAGGGGCTGCCACTGAGCCCAGGACTTAGCTAGGGTGGCCATCAGTTTAGTTTTGCTTAATTCTTGCCAACACTTACAAAAGCATATGCTAGTTCTGCTTCTAGTAACGTCGCAGTATTGTGTATCAGATTCACACACACACACACACACACACATGCACGCACGTGCTAACACTTGCCTGTGCTGGATAAACATTCTCAGTTTAGCCAGTATCAATATCGTGGGCTACCCATACTAGCCAGGCCAGTACTTCTCAAACGCTGACCCCTGATCTGCAGCATCAGTAGCACCCAGTAACTTACAACGATGGTCCAATACACTGGTGAAAAGCTGTGGGAGGCTGTATTCACACCACAAGCATTATAGAGTTGACATAGAGGGTTTTCTCCTGAAACACAGTAACTCAGCCAGGATACCCACACAGTATTTCCTCGCCTATCTGTGCCCTGTAAGGTTACATTTATGATATGAATCACTTCCCCTTCTCCATGGCACCTTGAGTAGTGACACCTACAATCCCTTTTACAATGTCATTGGTTTGGACCCCTGATCTACTGCCTCATGGAATAATACTTTGTTTTAGCTTTCCCTCACTATAAGGATAGTTCTGAAATAATCAACTTATAAAGACAAAAGGGTTATTTCTGCCAGGTGTGGTGCATGTCTGCAATCTCAGCAAGTGGAAGGCTGAGGCAAGAGAATCTTTGCAAGGTTAAGGGCAGCACAGACTACATAGCGAGCAACTAATGGTGGTTAGCCTAAAGACCTTGTTTCCAAAAAAGGGAATAGGAGAATATTTTTGCTCCATTTATAAAATTTCAGCCCAAGGCTAGCTGGCCTCATTCCTTTGGGCCCAAGGCAAAGGAGCACGTGATGACAGGAGCATGTGTGCGAGCAAAACGGCACGCCTCATAGCAAGGGATCTGAGGAGAGTGCAGAGGAGTGCTGAGGTCCCAGAGCCCCCTACAAGAGCACTCTCTCAGTAACCTCAGGTTCTTTCACGAGTCTCAAGCTCTACAGATTTCCATAAACTCACAAGAACACCACCCTGCAGAAGAACCTTTCAACACATGGGCTTTTGGAGGACTCTCCAGACAGAGCCTAACAAAAGCACATCTTTTCTTCCCTCATGAGGAGATAATCCATCTAAACACCACTTTTCCCTGCTTGGTCATCCCCAGCCAGACACTGCTCATTCCCACCCTCATGGGACAGAATGGCCCAAGATACAAAGTACACCCAAAGGACTGAAGACCTGAGGACAGTGGCGGCCACTGACAGAAACAAAAGCAACCTTTCTTGGCTTGGTTCACTCAGTTGGTATCTGGGGATCTAAATCAAGACAGGGTATTGCCACTATGAAAGGCTAAAAGCAATAGCCTCAGGACCTTTGGCAGGAGTAAGGTTTACTTGGCTTAGCACATGTGAGACAGGGAGAGGAATCTATTCAAACAGATATAAATAGAGTATTGGGGATATTTTAAAAATGTGCTAACCACCATACTGTCTGAAAATCTGAATCACAGAAAAGAATGTTTTAATAAATATACAGCAAGAGAAAAAAAGATGAACTTCATGAAAATATTTCAATAATGTTTCAATAAATATACAGCAAGAGAAAAAAGGTGAACCTTATGAAAATATTTCAACAAAAATAATGTTCTGAGGCTGAAGTAAGAATATATCTGAAATATTTAAAAATGAGATAAACATTTGAGTATGAATGATCATTCCCTGCCCAAACACACACTTTCAGGTTAGTCTCCGAGCCCCAGAATTAAAAAAAAAAAAAAGCTAACATATTACTAACCCATAGGTACCAGTGCTTACTGTTTTAGTTGAGTTAATTTCCTCACTAACTTTGAAAATAAAGATGACCTACACAGAAATGAGGTAAGAAGAAAGTAAAAAATAGCATCTTCATAATTAAAATATTGAATTATTCACATTTTAACAATAATGACAAATATGTGAAGCATAGGGTCACTGGTGAAATGCCTATGCTAAATCAGTGTGAGATTCCATTTATCTAGCTTAAAAATATTTTACGTGTTAACAGAAGCCAGACAGGGATTTACACAAAATTCCCAGCAACTTCAAATGTATAATAATAAAAGATATCTGTGACCAAGTCTGTATCAGTTTAAATAATCTATCGTGCTCTTCTGTAAGGGATGAATGGTTGTTCATAGTATTCAGGTAAAAACTCATTTTAAACAAACTGCATGAGCAAAACCCATATGGAAACTAAAGGGAAGATTGAACATAGCTCAAAGACCCCACATGCAAGGGCTAGGGACCCTAAGAGGTGCACACTATACAGAAACACAATGAGTCTTCAGCTTTAAGGGAAAGAGATTGTTACTTTTATAAGGATAAATCCCTCAGAAGAACAAAGATACTTTGAGAATGTAAGGAGAGAGAACACGTCACCACGCCAGGCGAGAGAATAGATATAGAAATAATAGGATAAAGGCCTCAGTAAGCTGTCTGACAAACCCTGACTAAAAAAGTTAAACCCTCGCTAGAGAGAGCAATTAAGAGGGGAAGCAAGACAGCTGATGAGCAGTGCGGCTCTGCCAAGTGCCCCTGCTATGCTGGCTGCTCTTCCTCAGCATGCAGTAGACAAAGGAGGATGGAGCCAGACTACTGGGAAACTCAGTGTATAACAGTGGTTCTCAACCTTTCTAATGCTGTGACCCTGCAATACAGTTCCTCATGTTGCGGTGACCCCAAACCAAAAAATAATTTTGGTGGCTACTTCAAAACTGTAATTTTGCTACAGTTATGATTCAGAAAGGCTTTAGGCGACCCCTGTGCTTTGGTTGTTCAACCCCCGCCAGGGTCAAGACCCACAAGTTGAGAACCACTGATACCTCAGTTCATGAACACTTCTGTTTGCAAATACTTTGGTTCTCAAACAAAAGCATTAAAAAAAAAATGTGCTTCTACTCACAAACTCCACATTGGATGACAAACACAACTGTGCAGCCATCTTCCCCACACAAACACCAATGTGACTTATTTTCCCCAACATCATCAAATAAATTAAGTTCGTAAGCCAAGGTACCACTGTATGAGGTATTATAAACTCAGGCCTAGTAAAAGATTAAAGGATTTTAAAGTAAAGATAAGTAAAGTGTTCACACCTGAACACTCACACACAGTTCGCAAAATCAATTTTCTTCACGACTCTGGATACAAACTGGATTGGAGGAGAACTGAATCATATTTTCCCCTAAAGTCAACATGGACCTAACTACGGAATTTGATTTGGTTCTCGTCCAACTGGGTCAGCAACCAGAATCATGCAAAGAACCAAGTTGCTGAGCTGAGGTGCAACTACATACATTCTCTCACTATGTTTCCCTTTACTTAGTTGCTAATTCAACCTTGTATATAATAAATTCCTTTTAACAAACTCATAAATCTCAGAGATAAGAGCCTCACAGGTCAAAAAAAAAAAAAAAATCAAATAAAGCTCACCTAAAAATATACATGCAGATGCTGCTGCTGGGGGCCATCAGTTTTAAGGCCTAGAATCCATTAAGGCCCAGGGAACTAGTCAGTCTAGGACAAATTCCAGATAAGGGGAGGTGCCACTGCACCTCTACACATGCAGCCAGGAAGAAAGGGCCCACAGGTCCAACCATCTTTCCAGAACCCCTTACCTTCTCATAAGGGAGCTTTCTATCTCCACCTTTCATATATATGAAGTATTTTCTTTTCTATCTTTACTTTAAAATCCTTTAATCTTTTACTAGGCCTGAGTTTACAAATCCTCATGAGCTGTTGAGAAAGCAGAGCGGGGCTGTGGTGTGGTATACACACATCCAGACACGACAAGATGGCCAATCTTTAACTAATAGGTCATTGCTTCAGCTCCTAAATAAACTTTCTAGCGCTGTCAGCCTTCCGCTATCACTATAAAAAGTGCAAGTCTCAGAGAAGACAATAAAAGATGGTTTGCTGAACATGAAGTAAGGGGACTGTCTTAGTCTACTTCAGGCTGTAGAACAAAATACCACAGACTAGGTAAATTCTGAATATAAAGGTTGATCCAGCTCTTGTTTCCAGAGCTTAGGAAGTTGAAAAAAAATTTTTTTAAATGGTACTAGCACCTGTTCAACTTTTGCACTTTCTTGCTGCTTCAACATGGAGAAGGGAACCACACAGGAAGATAGAGCCATGTGCTTCTCAGTTCTGCCTTCTGTACAGCAACCAATGCCTTTACTGGGGCCCCCTACTCATGATGACCTTTGCTACACGTTTCCCTTCCAATACACATAAGCTGGAGAATAAGGCTCTAACATAAGGTTCTAACTTTTGGGGTACAAACTCAAACGATAGTAGTAACCTAGTATAACTACTTTTCAAAGCTGGAGAAAGGAAAGTGGTTAACTAAGTTTCTCAAATATTCCTGTACTCAAAGCACAAGTTCAGAAGGAATTTTCTTAACAAGGCTATATATCACTCCTAATTCATCAACCGCTAGCACTGCCAAACATGGGACTAACTTACTTTAAAATGGAGGACTGTGGCACTTTTAGTTAGAAACCACTGATTCTTAGTACAGAAAGGACATTAACGGCAAAAACCGAATATACAAAACAAAGTTTGGCTATTTAAAAATTCAAAAACAATAAAAATCAGAAACATGCAAAGCTTTTCTTAATTTCTTACTGTATTTCCTTACAGACAATTTATATTGTGCTTAGACATTTTTAAAAAATTGAACACACATACACATATAAATGTATACACCACTTTTTCCATGCTTAATATTTCCCAAGGAAACAATTCTTTTTCAGGTGTAGGGAAATTTTTTTAAGGCACCATCTTAAATGATAATAATTAGCACTTACTCCTAAATAAGATGTACAAAATGATCAAATATTTTAAAATGTCATTTAAATATTTATGTTATGATCAATAAAAAATTACTCACTAGTTAAATCTATTACCAAAGAGAGACAGGAGGGGAGAAAACCATGCAGTGATAAGGTGACCAGAAAGTAGAGAAATGATGCTTCAACAGTCAAAGCATATAAAATTTTTGGTAAAGATTTGTTTGTTTGTTTATTTGTTTGTTTTGGTGCAGAAGTTGAACTCAGGGCCTCATAAAGGAAATACCAGTAGCCTACATGCCCAATCCCAAAAGATGGGTTCTGGATTTTAAATTGAGTTCATCAATCATATTCAAATACAAGATTACAGATCTGGTCATTTATTCAGGAGAGAGATAGACCCTCTCCTCTGCTTAGTTCTGCATGTGGGCTCTTTGGCTGAATGTAGGAACCCAATTAACGTAAAACTTGATTAATAAAAGGAAAGCATCAAAGTCTTGCTAAATTTAACATGTACACAGGGATTTTGGCAAAAGTTAAGTCCACAGAAATAACCAAACCAGGGGGCTTGTGGGTTAGGTCAGTTGCTTAAAAGGCCTTCTTGGGCAAACTCAGTCAGGCTCAGGGAACTGCAGTTCAATCCCCAGCTGCACAAGCCCCACCAGACCCACCCTTAAGGCTGCCAGAGCTAGCCAAACAAACAAACAAATAAACAAACAAATAACCAAACGATGCCCAGTCCTCAGTTAATAAGAACAAAAAGTGCTCAGAGATGACTCTACTTTCCAAAAGTACCGGCAGAAGGGTCTCTAAGAGATATTTGTATAATCATGTCCTCAGCAGCACTATTCACAACAGCTAAGAGGCAGAAGCAACTCCAAGTCCATCAGTGAGTGAAGGGGAAAATAACTTGTGGTCATCCATATAACAGAGCACCAAACTTAAAAAAGAAGAAAATCCCGTTATACCTTCAGCATGCATGGACCTTTAATACGTTATGCTAAACAAAATACTAAGCTGTATGAAAATGACAATTACAGTTACATTTCCAACTTAGAAATAAGTTTCATTCTGAGGGAACATTAGTAAGTCAGACTCATTTGTAAGTCTCACAAAGTACATCTTATACACCTTTGACATAAATATATAATATAAAGAATTGAAAAGCCAAACATATACACAAAAATACTTTAAATCAGTGGTTCTCAACCTGTGGGTTAAGACCCCAGTGGGGGTTGAACAACCAAAACACAGGGGTCGCCTAAAGCCATTCCGAATCATAACTGTAGCAAAATTACAGTTTTGAAGTAGCCACTGAAATTATTTTTTGGTTTGGGGTCACCGCAACATGAGGAACTGTATTGCAGGGTCATGGCATTAGAAAGGTTGAGAACCACTGCTTTAAATTAATTATCTTTACCTTAAAATGGTGGTACAGTACAGTACAACTGGCATATAGAGAATTCCTTTTCCTCTTGTTCAGACATTGTGGGCTCTGATAAAGTACTGCCTGGCTGTACATTACCACGTTGTAGAACAAGCACATAGCAGGACAACTGAGACAATGTCCAGCAGACAGATGAGCTAATTCAGAGATTTGTTCGCAGCCATAAGCATTCGTAATGCAAGGTTTGTTTATATCTGTGAAAGTTCCCAATGGAATGTTCATAAATTGAGGACCTACTATATGTGGTTCCACTTATTTCAGGTATCTAAAATATTCATAAAAATAAATAAATAAAATATTCATCGAGATAAGAGGCATAACGGTGGTTGCCAGTGACCAGTAAAGAGGGAAAGGAGGAGTTATTGTTTAATGGATAGAGTTTCAGTTCTGCAAGATGACAACCTTCTGGGGATCTCTTGCATGACAATGTGACTGTACCTGAGACTATGGAGCTGCTCACTTTCAGATGATCACAGTGATAAATTTTGATACATTTTTATGTCACCTTTTATAATTGGTTTTTTGTTGCTGTTGTTGTTAATTCAGTGAGGGGAAGAAAAAAGCAATTAGGCCTAGCACTTTAGCTTTTTTTTTTTTTTTTCTGTGACTGGACCAGGCCAGATGACAGTGGTAGAATTGAGTTAGAAGATGTAAGACAACCAATAATAGAGGAACCTAATTTACTGTTTTGTATTTAGCAATTTATATTCTTATGCCGGAAGGACTTATCTTTTCTGCTGTTTATCAGGAACTGATATTTTTCAATTTGTTTGAACAAACAGATGTGTGTCTCTGATTTTCTTTTACTCTCTGTCTTGTGAAAACATGACTGCTAGAGATCACAGTTGGGATCTGAGATGTTCCCCAAGCCCAGGCGTTTCAGTGATGGTAGAGGTGAGGTCTAGTGAGAGAACTGTAAATCCACTGGGTGGAAACATCTCCAAGGGAGACTGTAAGAACACAGTCTCTTCCTGGCTTTGTTCTTTTCTGCTCTTGATGAGGTAGTGAACAGTTTATTTCCACACTAACCCTGCAGTGTGCTCACACAGGCCCAAAGTAGGGAGTCCAACAGTCATGGACAAACTGTTAAGTTGTTGGGGCCAGTAAGATAGTTCAGCAGCCTAAGTGCCTGCCTGGTTCCATCCCCAGTATCACATGTTGTGCCAGCCCAGAACCTCATGTGCACTGTGCCAACCACCAAAACTGGGCCTGGTGGTGCATGCATATAATCCCTGTGCTGGGAAGAATGAAACAGGATGATCACTATGAGGCTGAGCTGTACACCAAGACCCTGTACCAAACAACAACAAAAATATTATAAACTGTTATACTGAATGGGCTGGTAATAATCCAAGTTCTTGGGTGCATTGAGGCAGAATTCCCAAGCATGTAGCCAATAGTTACCACAGAGAAAGTACGCTTACCACAGATCATGGGAAGGTGTGATTAAGACCAGTCCATGGCAGCAAAGGGTAACACAAACCAAGGGGGAAAAAAAAAAAAAGAAAGAAAGAAAGAAAGAAAGATAGATAGATAGATAGATAGATAGATAGATAGATAGATATCACTATCCACAAGTCAAAGATTGAAACAGCCAGAGAAAAAGGGGGCCAATAACTCAGGCTTTCAGAATTTAAAGGCTAGACACCTTTGCTTAAGGTGCTGACTACTGAAGCTCTAGGTGTGATGAACAGGCATGACTGCCAGGGTGCTGAGCTGTCCTAGTGGCTCTCATGCTCATCCCAGAAATTCACTGATCTGAATTATATTTATGTGATATGATGCATACTTATGAGCCTATAATGAGATGGAAGTGGAGCAAAGGTGCTCAGTGTCACGCTGGGAGTTCCGATGCACCTCTGCTCTCACCTAGATCATTAGGGATTTTTCAAGCTTTTATTATTTTATTTCCTACTGAAAGGCAACAGTGGTAAGAATAACTAACTGTAAGGTGCTACTGTGAACTAAATGGAGGGGGTCAGAGTGATTTCTCAGCTCCATTGTTTCTAGCTGTACTAAATCCTTGAACACTGAGCGCAAAACTAAACCTGTCTTTTTTACAAGTTGATTACTTCATGTGTTTTGTTATAATGATGAAAAGTTGACAAAGTAACCAGAAGTACAATATATATGTTTTCTGGCAGATGTTGGCACCCTTTGCCCAGTACAGTTTGGGGATTTTATTTAAAATTACTGCTGACGTATTTGGCCATTTATACATTAGTCGAAAATTTTTCATCAAAGTTGGACGTGTCCTTTCTAAATTAAGCTTGTCAGAAGACCAGACTCTGAAGCCACAAAAGCTGTGTCCTTTCTTTTTCAGGATCACATCAAATCTTTCTTATGTAAGATTCTCTTTTTTAGTATATGTGCTGCCAAAGTGAGCACATACAAGATTCTTTGAGTGAAGAAAAAATTCATTTTGTATTTACATCCCACATCTCTCACTTTTTTGTCTCTTCAGCAAGTAAAAACTCAAAATATCTGGGCTCCCAGTGCTTTGGTGGATATAGTCTGGTCAGCTAGCTCTAAGGCAAAAGAAGATGTGATAGAGGAGCATAGCAGAGGAAACATGGTCTCACAGTGGCCAGGAAGCACAGCGAGGAAGGAGGAAGCAAGAAAACACACACAGCCTTCCAGCCCAGCCCTCACACCCTGCCTCATCTATACCTTCAGTATAGTAAGGAACCTGGTGCGTCATTTAGAACAAAGTACGAGGAAGAGATCAGTCAGAGCACTCACTGGTTGAGAGGCAGGAACAAGAAGAGCAGGCAGTGGATTGGGGCAGGGAACAGTTCCTAATGTTTTAAAACAGAGGGGGCTGGCAAAGATGGACATTCGAAGGATGAACTAGATCTAGTAGGTAATTTCCCATCAGACAACATGTAAACATAAGCCTCTTCAAAGCAACCAGGTCTGTAACACCTTCCAAAGGAAATGCAAACTGTGATGCAGGAAAGGCAAGTAACAAATACAGGCAGGAGACAAGAGAGTGAAGACCTGAGATAGGCTGGCTGGGTGCCAGGCTCTCAACCACGAAATGGTAGGGATGCAGCTCCCTATGGATAGAGGGCAGGATTCAGGCCACTCAGCGGTATCAAGACTCCTTACTGTGTTTTGTCCCAACCCAGTTACAATGTCCTCTCAGACCCAATGAAAAAAGATGATCACCCTCCACACCCTCCACTGATCCTGTGAACTACACTCTCTTGTATTCTGTCAGTGGAATGAGACATAGGCAGCTCCCAAGCACCACCAAGCTTGAGCCACAATTATAAATAAGAATGAAACAAAGTAGAAAGTCAACACCTAACCCGTACAAAGTCTAGCTTACCCCATTATAGGGAAGGGCTGCGATCTTGTGAATTGGTACTAAAACATTTTCCTTCTCCTTCTTCTGGGACATATTTCTAAGGCTTCAACTTTGCAAACAGTAGGGTGACAAAAAGTGAGCAGACTTTGGCCAGGTTCATCTCAGCCCTCTTCTTCATTAGGTTCAACCTCAGCCTCTACAAACTACAGACAATTAAATGGTCTCATCCAAACCCTCCCCATGCTGTGCAACTTGATAAGCACTACACAGTTCTGTAGGGAAGGGCTACTTCTAGGCAGGGAAAAGATAAGTTCTATTAAAAATTAATGGGAAATCTTACTAGGGGGTAGTAGTTTCTGCCTCTCCAGATAAACTATATAGCTAAAGAACTTAGAAAGGCAAAAGAGAGAAAGACTACTCCTGGAGAGGTACTAGGTAGTACAATTACCATGGGAATTCATTAGGAAGAGTTAAAGCAAGGAGGAAGCCAAACTTGAAAGATCGAGGAAATCAACTCTCTCATCCACCTCTGATAAAATGCAAAGAAGGCAGGCACCTAAGGACTGTTACTTTCAATATATAAAAGAAACACAACTGTACATAAGTACTTATATGGCAATTCTCACTTTACTTTCATTCTACCTGCATCAGACATACAAATGTCCCCTTTGTTTGGTTATTAAGCTACTTTTCCATAAGGATAGGAAAAAATCACTTGACTCAGTTTAGGCAGAAAGAACATAGAGGTACTCAGGTTAGGATCGAAGACAGCCAGAAAGCCTACCAGATTAGTCACAACTTCCAAGGTAGATGGGAGAAAACACTAGTCCTAAATAAAAAGGACCTGAGGACAAAAATACACAGATGTTCATTTCTGATGTCTTCTAATCTTCCAGAGTAGCTGCCTATCTTCTTTTCTTCACTCTTTTCTAAATAAAACATTTTCTATTATTTTAATTTCTGCCTCAATAATCCATTCCTGAAGCTGACAGTTAATCCCTGTGGGATCCCTGGAGCCGCACATTCTAGCAGAGCACTGGTGATGCATCATGTATACTCCCCTCCCCCAAGAGAGGACAGTTTCTAGCATGGTTTCAAAGAGCTCAAGACTGGGCCAGCCAGACAGCTACATGGACTAAAGCACCTGCTTAGGCAGAGTGCAGCAGCTGGGGTTCAAACCGCAGCATGCCATGCCAACCCCATCCTTGGAGCACACTGAGATGGCAACTGACACTGGGTGCTGTGGTGAGCACCTGTACTCCCAGCACTTGGTAGGCTGAAAACAGGAGAATCACCACGAGTCCGATCTACATAGTGAGATCCTGGACACCCTGTAGACCCTGTCCTAAATTAAAACAAAACATAAAACAACACAAACAGCTCAATTGCTTCTCCAGGATGACTCTACCCTAACTCTCAAGGCTGGAAAAGCTCAAGGCTGACAGTGAATTTTCTGCTTTTGTAGCCAACACCTGACCTTAGTTACCAAGCAACACTTTCTTAGGCCCTTTACTGAGAAGAGTTCACAGTTATGAATATGTTCTTTGTTCCTATAAATGAGGAGTGCTTTTTCTAAGGACCTGAGAACCCAACCTCTGAGTTTTATCCCTACTTCTCTGTTCTGATATAAGAGGCAATGTCCCTTTAAACCACCTAGCAGAACTGCAAGCAGTTACTAAGTGTTGCCAAGGGATACAGGCTGGGCTTGTGTGTAAATTAATCATGGTGTGTAAATTAAGCAAAACACCGGATGAGAGCTGTCTGGAACAGCTCCTTATCAAAAGAAAAACAATAATAGCCTATTTCCTAGATTTGATTTTAGTACTGAAAAAGAAATCTTTCAGCATTTCTCATCTGATTCCTTCATTTCACACAAAGGTCTTAAACCTTTCTACAGGCTCTCACTATACCTTGCTGCTTACTCACTGCAGCAGTATAAAAGAAAATATAAAACTAACTTAGGAAATACGTCAAGTGTTGACATTGGAAATATGAATCTCAAGACACTAAATTTGTAACAATGTGAGAAATGAAGACATAGCAATCTGAGAAATCGATCCTCCTTTACCTCTCCCATTTGACTCTAAGAAACAGGACAGAAGGCAGCGTTCAGAAGCCACAGAAAACCAGAGAAACAACAGTCTTGGCCTTCTCCAAGGACTATCATCATAGAACTTTTTCAGTAGCAGATCCAAAGAGAAATCAAACTGCTTAGTAGCTAGAAGGAAAAAATTCACAGCACTTTTTCAGGCAAAGAAGAGAAGCTTTTGACTGAACATGAGAAGACTCAATCTCACTGCAAACCCAACCCTGTGGAACCTTGAAAGCCAGAACTCTTTTGCTGCCACACACTGGTAGAAAGCCTAAATTGTAGGACAAACTCTTAATGGAAGTCCCATAGTTTGTCTTTCATTCAAATATACCAATATTGATTGAGTGATAAATATGTCCTAGGCACTAATTTGAGCAACAAGTATCAGTGAGCACAGTAGATACCAACAAAATACAATGAGAAGAAAAAAAAATAATGTATATGTTCAGGTAGTAAGTTATAAGTGATATGGAGAAAAATAAAGCCAGATATAGGTACTGGATCATGGAAATGAGTCTATGGGGCTAAACAGGGTGATCAAAAGAGGCTATATCAAGAAATGACATTTGAGCAAAGATTTAATATAGGTAAAGAAATAACCTATACAGGTAGGATGTAGAGTAAAATTCCAAAGAGACACAGTGCAAAAAGCATTAAAATAGGATAATCGCATTGTTTGCTGTGATTGAGGAATTATGAAAAGGCTAAGTAGACCAAAGAGGAATGAGAAACAATCAAATAATCACCACAGACACAGTAGAGCCTGTAAGAAAAGCCAGGCACTGTTTTAGGGGCATAAGCTTCAGGTGTGGAGAGGATGAAACTTCTAGAAGGATCCTAGACACAGATATTTGGGGGTAAATAACCACATAGTATAACATGCTAAGGGTCAAAAGCATGAAACAGACAATAAATACTATAGGAAATCAAAACCAGGAGGATTTAGAGCAGCAGAAAGCGTTTGGAAGGGCTGAGGAGATAGCTCAGTGGTCTAAGTGCCTGCCTGGCAAGTACAAGGATGCTAGCCCCAGAACCCTGGGCGCATTATACTGGCATTTAAATCAGGCATGGTGGTGCATGCCTGTAATCCCAGTGCTGGGAAGGCTGAGACAAGAGGATCACTACAAGTTCAAGGCCCACAGAGACACCTTGCACCAAATGTATAAATAAATAAAAAATTTTAATAAATGCATAAATAAAGTTTCTGAGTGATCCTAGAGGTATCCTCACACTTATAGAGCAAATGTAGACGGAGAAAAGGGAAGGCACTATTTGAGGAACTAGAGGAAACAGAGTGAAATAGAAACAGGAATGTCAGAACAGCCAGATTTGATGAAAAGGATGACACACTGTTAAGGTTAGGACAGACAGGTAGTTTGCACTTCCATACTCCAATGGCTTTCAGAAGAGTTCTGCCTCTCAAGGAACAGTTAATATTCACTTTATGCAAACTGCTCCAGAAAACAGAAATGGAAGTTTCCTCGTGTACTTAATGTAGTAAACTTTGTAAACTGGACTTCTGAGTCATATAAGAAAATAGAGCTACAGGAAAATATATTTATATATTAAATACAAAACAAAAAATAAGTTCTTAGCTGAATCACAAAACTGTATATTCTTAAAATGTTATAAGTGTTTATTCCAGTAGCACATGGATAATATATGTATATGTTTAATAAGAATACACATATACAAAGTGAATATAAGATTTTAAGTATATAAAAATCTTATCAACTCCATTCACTTTATTTCTATTTAATAAAAAATTATGTAGTTATATCAGTGGATACAATCACTTCATTCATATACACTACAAGAAAATCTATATGGAAAACCCCACCGCTGGGAGCTGAGCCTGCGCACCCGCCGCGGCCCAAGCTCCAGCACTGAACCCATCAAATAGCCCGTTTGGCAACCGTTCCGGTCCACGAGCCTACCAGGACTACTCAATCCCAAAGCTCCACCTCCACCTACAGACCACATCTGCCAGGATTCACAAAAGCTAGCAGCCAGAGCCCCAACACAAGAGTCAGGAACCTCTGTAGAAGAACCACCTTGGAGTCTCCAGACCAAACGCCCATAGACACAGCATAACATCACCAAAGTGCAGAGGTCGCTTCC
>PVJA010002637.1:6500-104682 GCA_004027025.1 Myocastor coypus
TTTTTTTTTTTTTTTTTTTTTTTTTTTTTTTTTTTGAGGTGCTGCAGTATGTAGCATTGTTTTCCATCCTTTCACTTTTAGCCTATGAATTTCTTTATGAGTTAAGTGTGTTTCTTG
Source organism: Myocastor coypus (assembly GCA_004027025.1). Classification (NCBI taxonomy): domain Eukaryota; kingdom Metazoa; phylum Chordata; class Mammalia; order Rodentia; family Myocastoridae; genus Myocastor; species Myocastor coypus. The sequence continues at coordinate 6,618 of PVJA010002637.1, forward strand.
TATATAGCATATTGTTGGATTTTGTTTCCTTATCCACTCTGCCAGTGTATTTCTTTTAGTTAGAGAATTGAGTCCATTTACATTGATGGTTATAAGTGAAATACATTGACTTGTGATTGACATGTCTTCTGCTTACTATTGTTTACCATGTTTTCTCCTGTGTTTAATTGGTTACCTTACTTGGCAGGTTTGTTCTGATCTCATTTGTTGAGTTTGGGTCATTTGGGTCCCTATCTAAAATATTTTTTAGTAGTCTGTGTAGGGCTAGTTTGACATCATGAAATTCTTTAGTTGCTCCTTATTGTGGAAGTATTTCATTTCTCCCTCATACTTGACGGAGAGTTTTGCTGGGTAGAGCAGTCTGGGCTGGAATTTGTTTTCATGGAGGACTTGAAGCACTCTGCTTCATGCTCTTCTTGACTTCATGGTTTGTGAAGAGAAATCTGCCATTATTCTGATGGTTTTTCATTTAAATGTGATCTATTTCTTTTCTCTAGCAGCTTTTAGAATTTTATTCTTCTGTTGGATTTCTGGGATATTGACTATTATATATCTGGGTGTATTTTTAGTCAGGTTGATGTTATTTGAATTTCTGTATGATTTAGTTACCTGAATGTCAGACTGTTTTCTCATATTTGGGAAGTTTTCTGCTATTGCTTCTGCCCATATTCTTTTTATATCCTTTGTACTGACTCCTTCTTTCTCATTGATTCCTATTAATCTCACATTGTTCATTTGGCATCATCTTGCAGATATTGAATTATTTTTTCCTGCATCCTAGTTGTTTTTTAAGAGATCCTTTCTTATTTTTTCACTAGCTGTGGCTGTGTTTTCAAGATCTGAAACTCTATCCTCACTTTCATTCATACACTTTTGCCAGCTTGTGATTGAGATTTTATTTTCTTGTATATCTCCTTGAAACTGTTTCATGAAATCTATTTCTTTCCTATATTGCTCCATCAGGGACTTCATAATTTTTTTTTTCTATTCTCCTCTAGTTATTTATCAGTGTCGTCTTTAGTAGCATTTAAGTTTTTCATTATAATTATCCTTTGTTTCTCTACTTCAGGGATTATTTCTGCTCTCATTTCCTCTCTACCTTTCTGCAGTTGTTCCCCTACCTTAGATGCTATTAAATTAAAGATGTCTTTTTTTACATCAGAGGTTATTTCTGGTCTGGCTTCCTCTATCCTTTGCTGCAGTTGTTTTTCCACTTCAGATTCTATTAATTCATGCATTTCCTTTTTTACTTCAGATGTTATCTTTGATCTGAGGTCCTCTATATGTTTCTGCACTTGTCTTTCTACTTCAGATGCTAACAATTCAGGGATTTTGGCTGCCTGATTCTCGTTTTCTATAATGGTAGTCTCCTGTATTTCTTCTGGGTGGACTCAGGGACCGAGATTGCATCTTCCTCCTTCTCTTTGTCATTTTGTATGAACTCTGCACTTTGGTGCAATTATGTTGTTAGTACCTATCAAAATTTGGGTCTGGATCCACTCTTGATCCCTTCCAGATTGCCTGCCTGGGTCTGGCTGTTGTGGTCAGCTTCTTCCTGCTGCAATTCATGCAGGCCTAGATGGTCAGCATGGGTGGGCAGGGTCAGAGTTTTGGTGGCTGGCGGCATGGGGGCACATGCTGGTGGAGAGGTCCTGGGCCCAGGCCCAGGTTGGTCAGTGTGGGCAGGTAGGGGCCCCATATGCAATTTAATTTTCTTTAAAAAAAAAAAAAAATATATATATATATATATATATATATATATATATATATATATATATTTGGTATAGGGTCTTACTCTGCAGCTCAGACTCATAGTGTCTTCTTGTTTCAGCCTCCCCAGCACTGGGATTACAGGGGTGTGCCACTGCTCCCTGTCTTGGTGGCTGACTGAATGCACCTGAGGGTAGGACTGGTGGGGCACATGGTATAAGGGATCAAATACAGGTACCTGCACTTGCCTAAGCAGGAGCTTAGTCTGCTGAGCTATCTTACCAGCCTGCTATTTAATTTCTCCTATACTAAGATTTCTTGTTGGGATGCAAGTCACAGGAATCTTTTCTCTTGCTTTTTTTTTTTTTTTTTTTCCACTGAGGAAGCCCTTCCTTTTGCAGCAAGCTCAACAAATATTTGTACAGTGAATAAAGTACTGCCCTTGGCTTGTTGAAATGAGTAAGACAGCCTCACCACAAGGACTTGGGATTTTTCAACCAGGCATCCTACCTTTAAACTGTGGTCTGACATCTGTCTTTACATCTTGAGTATTTACATAAGTCACCTGAGTTCTGTGAGGCTTGTTCCCTGGAGAAAATAGAATAGACTTGACGGTCTAGAGGTCACTGTGATTATCAAATAAACTTCAAGAGTCAGGTACAGTTCTGGGTCCACAAGAAAGGCAATTAAAAGGAAGGGTTTGCAGCTTAGGGGAGGAGCAGATCAGGCAAAGCCTTTGGCTACAGGCATCAGAAAGAATCTTGGGACTACTTAAGCAAGAAAGAAACTTTCTAGAAAGGTCTCAGGAAGTTGATCAAAGTATTGACAAGTTTGGAGAAATAGGCTCTGAAAAGCATGAGTAATCAAAGGACTCTGGGTAGTAGGAACAATCAGCCAGGATGCATTTGTTACTATAAGGAATTCCCAATGCCTGTCATCATTAGAGGAGGACATTGCTGCCCCAGAGGCTAGTCTCAAAGCATACTGATAGGTGGTCCCATTGCTAGGCACTGCAGGGTAGCTGGCCTCAGAGGCTCTCTGCTTGTATATTTCCCTTGTATATTTTAAATCCTTTTTCCGCTAGCCATTTTTCAAACCCCAAGCTTTGCACTAGTGCTCTAGTTACCAGCATACAAGTATCAAGTATTTCTCCTGTGGTCTCCATGGTAGAAGGCAGTATCCCCACCTACAGGAAAATTCTCTAAAATTAGCAAGGAACTTGGATGCTAGGAAGCCACGAAATGTCCGGTGACCACCGTGGAACAGAGCCCTGAGAAGGTGTTATGGTTTATGTCTAGTTGTCCCCCCAAAGCCTCATGCAGTCATTGGGTGGGGACTTCTAGAGTTTGAGACTTGATCCATGATCCCTGGGATTACGGGTTTTAGTACTGATGGGATTAAGGGTCGAAGTACTTCTGGGATTATGGGTGTAGCTTAAGGCGGGGGCTAAGGCAGAGAGCCTGAATGTAATATAAAGAGGGACAGAGAGACAGACTCAGGCTGTTGCTGTTGCTCTGCTGCCCTGTTTGGTTGGCTACCTCTGCCGCCATTTTGTTGCTGTTCTGCCACCATGAACTGGATGCTCTCTGCTCTGTTCCAGTCAGCCTTGGGCCAGTCGAATATGGACTGAAATCTCCACAAACTGTGAGCTAAATAAACCTTTCATTCTTTCATTTTGAGTGTCGGGTATTTGTCCCAGCAACTAGTAAAAAGTAACTAATACAGAAGGAGACACCAATGAATAAGATAAGCGTGTGCTTCTAACAGTGTTACTCACTGCCCAGCCAGTCCTGATAGTAGGCGAGCCCCCAAGGAGCCCCCGTGGGGCCCCCAAGGAGCACTTCAGTGGAAGGGCTATCTGCAAAGTAGCAGACAGAGCAGAGAAGAGCCAAGGGTTCAGCAGGTCTGGCAGAATCAAGGCTCCATGACCACTCTCAGGACCAAAGGAGCAAATCAGGACTCACCATGTGGTGGGGGGGAGGGAAAGAGACAGATAGGCAGGCAGGCAGGCAGGCAGACAGACAGACAGACAGACAGACAGATAGTGCTGGAGCCAGAGCTGGAGCCTGCCCCAGAGCCGGAGACAGAGATGGAGAGTATGAGGACAGTCAGCTGACCATGACTGTGAGATTAACGATGGAAGCTGGTAGTTCACAGTTATGCTGTAGAAACAGAGCTGGAAAATGAGCACCCTGACTCACCGGGGCCTGCTTCCTCCACGCCTTTCCGAGCCCATCTGGAAGTGGAGGCGATTGACAGAGCTCACTGGAGTATATGGAGTGCATGCAGCAGGGCCAAGGCAGCAGGGCCAAGGAGGAGAGCAGATGGCGGAGGAGCACAGGGTAAGCCGAGCATCCTGGGAGGTGTGCTCAGAGGACAAATCTCAGCTGCTTTGTGGGGGTGCAGTGGAGGCTGAAGCACACAGGTGTTGTATTTAGTACACGGTCTCTGAGAACTCACTACACCAATAGGACTCATAGTGATTCTCCTGTTTTCAGTCTCCCAAGCTCTGAAATTATAGATGCAGGCCACCATGCCCAGTCTCAGTCTCTGTCTCAGCGTGCCCGTGGGGGTGGGGCTGGCACTGAACTCCAGGGATTGAATCTTGGTCTCTGTGTCTACCTAAGCAGGTGCTTGAGTCTGCTAAGTTATCTGGCCAGCCCTTTGAAAGATGTTTTTTTTGTTTGTTTTGTTTTGTTTTTTCTCGATGAAGGCATGTTACTACTTCAATATGAAGTGCTCAGCAAAAATCAAGCGTTCAAAGGTGGGCCTTCTGGGGGATGGCTAGATCACGGGGTGCTGCACTTAGCAGTTTATCAGAGCACTGTTGAGTTCGTGGCTACAAGCGCTGATGGGAAGGGGGCCCCGCTGAAGGAGGTGTGTCCCTGACTGTGACCTGTGCTCTTCTCTGGGCTCCTTCTGCTCCCAGCTTCCTGGTTGCCAAAGGGCAAGCCGCTGTCCTCTACTAGGGCCTTCCCCTGTGCTGCTTCCGCCTTGGAGCCAGCTGCCCATGGGCTGAAGCCTCTCTGAAACTGTGAGCTGAAATAAATCTCTTCTCCTTAAATTTTGGGTATCAGATATTTTGCCCCCGTGCCAGGAAACGGACTACTTCAAGCCCCTTGCGTGAAAAAGCTACAAAGTCAGAGGGTGAGGGTTGTATCGAGAAGTGGAGACCATTCCATGTTGGGACCTCAGATCCTTCCGCTCTCCTGGCCCCTGGCTGGGGGCACCTGCAGCTTCTCAAGGCTATGATGAAGGGCTTGTGTTTGATATGACTTCACCAATCAGGATTTGATTCTTGTGGGGCTTTGAGTAAATGCCTCAGCAGCTCGGATTTAGTGACAGCCCTAAACATGGTGCTGGCTGTTTATACTCCCAAGTCAGCAGCCGGCAGAGAATCACCTACTTAAGGTCTGGTTGTTAGAGGACCCTGTTTGTTAGGGTTTGTGCAGCCAGCACAGGGTTGCTACGGCTGAGCTGCAGGCACCAATTCTTGTGATCTGGAAAAGCAAATTGTGTATATAACATGACAGCATTTATTCAAGCAAGATAAACTCAACAGCAAAGGATCTGGCGGGGGAGGGCATAAATTCCTTTGACCCCAGCATCTGAGCCTTTGCATTCCATTTGCATGAGGCCTACCAGCCCAAACGTCTTCGTCAAGTGTGTCAGTTTGCTGACGATTTCTTCGAGAATGAATTGGGCCTTGGCCCCTTCTTTGATTAAGACAGAAGTGTCCTGCATTGCATGGTTCTGATTCCCTGCAGGGTTGGGCGATAGGCACCAGGACTACAGCTATGCAGGCTCAGGCTGGCACCCTAGGTCCTCTTCCTTTTAAGGGGAGTTGGAGAAGGATGAAAGGAGATAATTCTGAACAGACATTCCTTCTAGTTCTAAGAGTCCAAGTCTGTAGGGACTTGGTGAAGATCTAGCCAGCTCCAATTTGCAACCACTCTGTCATCTTGGCATCCCATGCTCCAGGGATGGAGGGACTTCTTCTTCTTCTTCTTCTTCTTTTTTGAGCTGAAATAAATCTCTTCTTAAGGAGGAGGGAGAGAACCGGAACACTGGAGCTAGAGGGCCGGGGTTTAAATATCAGCTCTGTTATTAACCTGGGTAAGTAGGAACAGCCAAGTGTATGACCCTAGTTACTATAGCTTGTGTCTAGACACTCCTCCAAAGCTTCATGCTGCCATGCCAGGGGTTTTCAGTAGTAGCTGTATCAGGGAAGGTGGAATGCTGGGATTAAGTGTGTGACAAGGAGATGAAGTGTGTGTGACTAGTAAATTAGTGTGTGACTAGTAAACCCATTAGCTGATGGGTTTGGCATAATTCTAAGTGTGGATGACAGAAAGACCCACTTGGGATGTGAGTGCTACCCACCCAAAAGGCAGACAGCCTGAAGAGCAGGAGGAAGAGGCCCAGAGAGGGCTGCTCGCTGCGTCACTGGCTGCTCGCTGCTTCGCTGCTTTGCTGCATGCCCTGAGTCAGCATATAGTTGGGTGATTATAGACTGAAAATTCTATGAACTGTGAGGTACAGTAAACTTTTCCTCACCTAACTTTGGGTGTTGGGTGTTTTGTCTCAGCCACAAAAGTAAGTAAGACACTAATCTATCCCTCAGAAGGTGATGCTGCATGTCCTCACTTTACAGAAGAGGAAACGGTGGCGGGGAGAGGAGAGGTTAGCGATCTTGGGAATGGTGGAACGCAGACACTCTGCCTTTGGGGATTTTACATTTCCGTAATAATGAACCCCACCTCACGTACATTGTAGGAATCACAGGTTATACTAGCAAGATTTTAAATTCTAAGTAATTAGTTATGAAGAGTGTGAAGGTTGAGCAAGAAGCTAAATCCCCCCCCCCCCCAACCAGGGATTGAACTCAGGCCCTTATGCTTGCCAGGCAAGCACTTATTCTAATTAGCTTTCTCCTCCGTCCTCAAGATGGGGCTCTTAGTGATCCCTCTGTTTCCTGTTTTCAGCTTCCCAAGCGCTAGGATTACAGGCACGTGCTACCATGCCCAGTCTCAATTGCTATCTCAGTGTTCCCTGGGGGTGGCACACCGGGGATCAAACCAGGGTCCCTGTGTTTGCCTAAGCAAGCGCTTTAATCCACTGAGCTATCTGGCCAGCCCAAGAAGCTGAATCTTAATTTGCCGCTTTTTCCAGTTTTGGTCAGCGTTGTTCCAAAGGCTGTATTTTTCTCTGAGCTTTTGCCTCTCTGCCCCTCTTCCCTCCCTGCTTGTCGTTGTCTTTGCGTCCTAGCAGTGTTCCGTTTGATCACTAGATTTACACTAGGCAAGGAAAGTGAAACAACAGTCAAACTCCAAAGTACTTGTGGTTTTATTAAAAAAAAATACAGTCAGGTACTGTCCAGATGTGTTTGGGAAAGGAACGACTCTTTAAAAATCCTTAGTTTTCATCCTCCTCCTCATTATTATATTAATAATATTAATTATGTCCTTGAAAGGGAGACGGTATTGCTTTTCTGTCTTCAGTTGTATGAAATGTAAAAAAAAGGGGGTTCAAATTGCAACGACACACGTTTTATCTTTACTAACAAAAATAATGACCATTAATTGTATAGCTTTGTTTAAAATACAGCTGGTTCTAGAACAAACTACCACGGTCTTCCTTTCTCCCCTTCCCAGAGCCACCCAAGAGAAGTAAAAACTACTGCGCTGTAGTCACTGGAAGGACTTTGCCGAGTCGAACGGCAGAGCAGAAGCCTGCTGCAGCCTGCAGTCTTTGGTGTGCAGGAAGTGACGCAGAGTGGGTGGTGCCGGGCCACGTGGCAGGGGCCGGCCTTGACTCTCGCCCAATGCCCAGGAGTGGCCAGATGGTCGGCTGGATGCACTGATACTTTGGTAAAATCCTTTCCTTTCTCTGGGCCTCTGTTTCCCTCACCCGGGTGTCTGTGGAGTTTATGCCCTTTTGCGTCTGCTTTCTAGATTTCTGAAGTTGCTGGGTCTTAGCTTCATCTCGGCAAACTGGATCGAATATTCGTGGCCCTTCCAGTGGAACCAGTTAACTCCCTGTAAGAAAGAAAAGACCCCGGAGTTGTTTTCCATTAAGCAAGGTGAGCACTAATCCTCACTGCTGAGTTATTCAAACAAAAGGGGCCGTGTCTCAACTTGTCAGTAGGGCATAACACAGCAGCTCCGGCTGCCCCTCTGTCAGTTGATCTATGCTGTGGAACTTTCCCAGGGGCTTGCTCAACATCTTACCACAAGTCACCTGAGTCTCCACGGAGCTCTGGGCTGCCATCTTGAAACAAGAGAGTGGCAGCTGAGCTTGGCTTTCTTAGGACAAGTTTCTGTAGAAGTTCGGGTCCTGACTGGAGATTACAGAAGTGAGTAGCTAAGAGCAGGGTACGGATATTGGTACGGCTTAACAGAGCAATCAGGTGGAACACAAGCTTTGCAATGTGACAGGTGAGGGTGAATATGATTAGGGCTTTTTCTCTGAGAGATGCTGTCACAGCGCTGGGTATTTTGTAGGGGGCTCAGTAAGTGCTATTGCTTTAATCTCTAAAAGGGAGAGCAAGCCTTGAAATGGTGTCCAAAGCATTTTTTTTTTTTTTTTTTTTTAAGAAAAGACTACAGGCTTCCAGGTTCCATGAGTAGCTCTGTAGTGGGATCTGCAGATGGCATAGGCTGCCCAGCAGGGGCACATGGTCCTCAGCCCGAATGAGGGAAAATGAGGGGGCAACTGTCACCACACTGCTAACCCTCCCCTGGCAGGGACTCCTCTTCCTTGCAGCGCTACAGAATCTGTCCATAGAGAGGTTACTGGATAGTGAAATGAGGGAAAGGTAGAAACATATTGCTTGGTTCTTTTGGCATTCAGTGTCCTGTGAGTCTGCCAGAGAACTGAGGTGAAGGAAGAGCTAGTTCATTTCATGAGCAAATGAACTCATAACCGCTCAGCTACACTGAGGCAGCGCAGCGCACCCGCTCGGACCTCAGGCTGCTTCCTTTGCGCTTGCTCATAGGATTCTGCTCATAATCCTTCAGGTTGGGAAGCCACGCCCTCTCGCACTTAGGTCGAGACTGAAGCCCGTGGGGAAGAGACCTCATCGAGGTCCCACAGCAGCCCCAGCTGAGCCAGAGCTGGGGCTGAGCTCTTGTGAGCCCTGTGTGGCCTCCCGTGTTACCTCTTTCTTCTGAAATTGGATGAAAGGATGGAAAAAGAGGGTTTGTGTTTGGCCAGAAGCCTTTTGTTTGCTTTGATCTGGTTTTGAAAAAAAAATTTTGCGATACACTTGTTAGGGGAAAAGAGAATACAGAGGATAGAGTAGCATCAAGCTCAGGGTGGATATGGTATTGGGGCAGTGTAATAAGATGGAGAGAAGCAGGCGATGGGTTCTTAGGTCTCCCTCAGTGGTATCCTCAGTTTGAACAGCCAGGTCCTGAAACCCTCACAGAATAAAGTTGATATATACATGAGATCGAGAAGGGGAGAGTTCTTGGAAAAGCTTTGTCAAGGTGAGATGTGCGATCAAGGTCACAGCTGTTATTTGTGGGCAGTGTCTCTAGGCATAGTCCTAGGTATCAGAATTGCTAGCAGTTGAGTGCAGCAATTCGCAGTCCCACCACATGGCAGGGATCCCCTAGGGGGGCCCACCAAGAAAATAACCTCCCCAACAGCAAGAGAAGCACAGAACGCATAAAGTGGAGAGGCTGTACTGCTCCAGAGTCATCAAATGCGAACGCCTAGGGTTGTGATGTGGAATTCTGGCTACTACCATTTTATAAAAGCTCTGGGATTCCAGTGAGAAGATGTAGCAAGAATCTCCAAGGACCAGGGGCCAGTGCCCCTTGTCTCTGATATGTCTGAGCCTCTGAGCAGGGCCAGGGCAGGAGCTAGCTGTGCCTAATGTGCTGATTCCACTCAGCAATACTCACTTCCCAAGCACCTGCTGGTGCAGGCAGCGTGTAGCAGCCCATTGTAAGGGAGACTGATGGGGGGTCGTGTGGCTTCTCTGTTTCTAGAGGGGATGTCAGAAAACCACCTCTACGATTGCAAAGGTGAGGCTAGAGTTGTACGTGGTGCAACCCTGGGGCTTGGAAGTGGGGAAGTTTGAGTCTGACTCCAAATTCATTCTATGACCTCAAGAAAGTCATCATTCTCTGACCTTTGGTGCCATCATAAAACAATGGGATCTAAGGTCTGTGACTTCATCCTGAGGGCTTTCTTGGGTGCCGGGGCCCTCAACTGTGCTCCACCCCAATAGCCTCCATTTTATTCAGCTTTACTTTTGAGGTTCACACAGAGGTTGTATCTAAGGACAGCTTTCTAAGCCCAGAACTCATCTGACCAGCAGTTCTCATTGCAATCTTCAAAGGTTAACAAGAACTGTTCCCATGTTTAGCTGATCAGTCCTGTCATTGAGATTTCTTGCTGTGCCAAAGAAAAAAACATGTCGTGGTACCTCTGTGGCCGCAGCCTCTCACGTACACCAGCATGGGGCGCAGAAGTATCTTCCCCTTACCTCAGCCAGTGCCCCCAGCCCTGCATGTACTGGGTCCCCACAGTCTACCCACCTGACTGTGGTTGTTGTCCCCATATCTCCCCATCAGGTTGACACGGTGACAGTTCTTATACCAGAAAGCTCCTTTGTAGGACAGGGCACAGTTGGTGATGGCTGAGTCTGTGTCCTTGTCATAGGTGGAGAAAGATCTGCCATTGTGGTAGGCCATAGAGTCGCCTGAGGGAAAGAAAGGACGAGGAAAATAAGGACCTCAGTCTCAGCTGGAGCTTCCTTCCAGGCCGTGAAGGTCAGAACCACAGGGGATCCCAGGGGGTCCTGGCAGGAGCTGGCCTTGAGCTCCAGACTCAGAGTTGTGATAAAAGGTGGGACTGGTGGGAAACGAACACACCCCTAGGGGCTCCATTCTGATAGTGGAAGCATAATAGGTAGGAAGAATGCGGTAGGTGACTGGAGTGTCCACCTCAGAGTCCCATCTCACCCTCTAGCTGTGACCGCATGTGAATCAGGCCTCTTGCTCACCCTCTGTGCTTTCATCTGGAAAATGGAGCTGACATACTGATCCCATTTATGTCACAGTGTTGTGTGACGATAACGTACTGATCCCCTCTATGTCATAGGGTTGTGTGGCAATGGAGATGCTCTCAGTAGGTGGAAGGGTGTGCAGGAAGGCATTGATGACTATTATGCTTATGATTTTTCTGCATTCCTTCTATAAAAAATGAGCTCAGAGAGTAGAATCTGAGGCATTTGCAGTCAACAATGATGTGTGCTTGCTCCACATGCAGAACCAGTGAAGCCCTAGAGCTATTAGACATAGCTGAAGCACCTGTATCATGTAGTTATTTTTCAAAACGTTTATCTGATGAGTGTCATCTGGTTCTTGTAGAAGAAGCCCATTTCATGCAAGTTTATTTGGGGACATAGTTTATAATTTAATACATTGACCTTTGGAAGCTACTGGGTGCCATTTCTTTCTGCTGTGGACAGAAATTTCAAAAGGAAGAACACTCTCTATGCTGATATTTGCAGCAGGGTGTCAGCTGGGTTCATATGGGTAGCTATCTGATGGTGGTACCCAGAGCATGAAGGCAGCAGGATGCTCTTCTGTAGGGGCCCAGCTGCTACCAAAGCCAAGCAAAATGCAGCCTTTCAGTGGTTGTCCCATGAGAGCAAAGCACGATGGATTCTCTCATGGGAAGTGCTGGAGCCACATTTTTGCTGCTCCGTGGATTTTTTTTTTTAAGCCATGTAACAGTATCTTTCTTGCCAGAAGCCATCACAGCCGGAGGTATTTATTGTCAGGTAGTAAGATGTCAGAACTTTTCGAGACATGCTAGAACTCAAACAAGTTGTCACCCCTGGCTATTTCTGTTCATTCCCACCAAACTGCCACCTCGAAAAAGCTCTGTGCCTCTTTGGACCGATGGAACTTCTGGCATCCCTTTCTGAGCAGACTTTCTCCTTTCTGGATATTTTCTTTTAGGGCTCAGGGGACTGGAAATGTGCCGCAGCATCTGTCTCTTTGTTTTCATGAGCACGAGAGGAGCCATCCAAAGTGGGCTTGGCTTGCATGGGGCAATCTGTTCTCTCAGCCTGAGCCCTCCTTGATAACAAGGAAACCACTGGCTCTGTTTCTCGGCAGCCACTCGCTGCCTCATGTAACTCCTGCTTCTCCCTGGGCAAGCCGCTGAGCCCTTTGGAGCTTATTTCCTCATATTTATAACCACATCCTCCTGAAAGATTTGTATGAGGGCTAAATGAGGATAACATAAGTAATACAAATGCAAAAGACAATGCTGGCCGCAGGCCTTCCTTGGTACATATTGTTTCGTTATTTATTTCTTCCCTAATGGAAGCCAGAAATCTGTACAAAGGCAGTATCAGATCAAATAAATCTTCAAAACTACAGCTAAGATTAGGACCCACAGGCAGAATGAAAATGCCTCTGAAGAGGTCGAGTAGTAGGCACGCAGGTTGTGGCCGGATACCTGAGAGGACCTGTTGGCAGCTGGGCAGGACAGCAGATTGTTTGTTACTCAAACTGTAGCCCACAGCCCAGTGACATCCATGCTGCTGATATCACCAGGGACCTTGTAAGAAGGGCATTCTCAGTCCTACTTGGACTTCCTGGGTCAGCATGTATATATCAGCAGTGTACCCAGGGGGTCTTCTACCCAGAGTGACAAAATGCTGGGTTAGATGAGGATTGAGAGCTTTGACTAACCATTTTCTGTCAGTCTACAAAGGATAGCTACAGCTAACAGCTAGACATGGGTGCGAAAAACATGTGGAATGATTAAAAGTACCATGCATGCTTCAATTAAACAATTATTACAGTGAAAGACACATTGTCCCTAATCCCACACTCTCTCACCTTGAACATACTTATCCCATCCTTCTTGGCCATGGGTATGTTACTACAATAAGTGTAAGAGCTTTTCCCAATGCTAGCTATGTTTTTCAATTACACATTGTGTCTTTTGAAGGAGGAGCTATAAATTAATCCTGATCACCCAAATCACCATGTTTCAGGAGCCAAAATATTTACCCAATCCTTTTGCAGTACAGTTACTCTGGATTAGTACTTTGCCTAGTACTTATTCAAGTACTGGTTTTTAGAGTAAATCGAAGAAGGGAAGAAGGAACGAAAGAAAAGGGGAAATGAGCTGAAAACACCAAGGTGGTTCTTGGGGTTCTGGTGTGGCTGTCTCATACCTGCTGTCCCACTGTACCCCTCCACCTTCAGTCTGTATCGAGTCTTGGCGTCTCCCACGTGGAACCTGTCGTAAACGGCGTAGGCTGCCTCTCCGTGGTCTCGCAGGTCCACGCGGAGCTCATACTGCCCTTGGGCTGTGATTTTGCTTAGGTTATCCAGCCCTGTGGAGCATAGGCATGGGTTGCACAGGAAGCTCAGATGACTAAGGCCATCATCTTCTGCTCTACCCAGTAAAAGCATCAGTTGCTTATACTTAAAAGAAGATGTGTCACCTAGACATGCTGAGAACTTGTTCTACTGGCGCGGCACCAGGCAACATGTAGGATGTTTCTGAGCCTCAGGTAAAATCAGATTCCCATCATTGCCTTTCTAGCTTCCTATCCCATTGTGAAAGTCAGAGATAATAAGGATGAAGGCACCCTTTACATTCTGAAAATCAGGGCTGGCCAGATAGCTCAGGTGATTTAGGCAGACCCAGGGACTGAGGCTTGATAGCTGGCATGTAGTGCCGGCCCCAACTCTAGGGCATGCTGAGACTGTGATTGAGATTGGGCATGGTGGCATGCATGCCTAAAATCCCAGCATTTGGGAGGCTGAAAACCAGGGGATCACTATGCATCCAATCTATGTAGTGAGACCCTATAGACCTTGTACTACACACATAACACATAAATAAACAGAGTAATTCTGAAAAATCTTTATGCGTATAGGGCAATAGGCTCAGGCCATGGTGCATAGAATAGTGCTCTGTGCAGGCAGGTTGCTGGAACGCGTGAGCAGCCTGGATGGATGGATGCTGGCTGGTTAGCTTTGGTCTTGGAGACCTCTACATTGTAGCCCAGTGGCTCAGTGGGTATGGCACCACGGGCAAGGCCCTTAGCCTCTACGGATCAGCTTCTTCTTATGCATGAGGGGACCTTGGTACTCCGCTGGGGTGGTCAGAGGGGTAGAGGTAGTGGTTCTAAGGGACGCATCTCAGTGACTGGAGCACAAGAGGAACTCAGTACTGCTGGTGAGTACAACGCTGTGAGGCTGGGCTAATTCATCAGACTAGTTGTTTGCCCTTGGATTTCTCTTTGTAGCAAGCTAAAGCTTTGAAATAGTCTCTTTTATTGGGATTTAGACAGTCTGGTGGATCAGTGGGGTTCCTGGTGGCAGAGCTCCTCTCCTCCTCTGTTCCTCTCCCTTTAGGTTACTGTGCTTAAAACAAATGCCAAGGCAGGAAGAAATGGGCGTTTGGGCCACAGGCATGCAGGAGTTCCCTACCAAGCCAGAATTCTTCTCTGCGGTCCCCAAATCCAGCAGCATAGGCTTTCCAGTTTCGATAGAAGTCCTCGTGTCCATTTTTGCGTCTCAGGAACACCTACAAATATAAGCAATATGTGTGGCTGCCCCTGAACTTGAAGGAAAGAGAGGGCTTCTTTCTAAAAGGAAGAAACGTGAGAGCAGGGCAAGAGCTCCCAGCCTTGCTCTGCATGTCGCCCACTTTCCACGTGACTTTGGGCAGGTCCCCTCTCCTCCCTGACCCTCCTGACCCAGGCACAGCACTCTCATCTGAGAGGTGAGAACTGGAAATATTTATTAGCCCGCCTCAGGTGAGAGTGATGTGTCAGGATAGCTTTTTTGCTTTTAACAAATGTATCTCACTGGTGTTGAATTTCAACAAGGAGGGACTTGTGTGGATTGGACATACGGAGATTGTACTTTCTTACTAGTTTTGTAGTATACCTAAAATTTCATTAAAAATAAAGTTTATTACTACCCACCACATGTGGTAATGGTAATGGAGTCTAAATAATTCCTTCTAAGCTCCCAGAAAGTGCCAGAGAGAGAGGGAAGGCTTAGCCACTGCTAATCATGAACAACTCTGTCATCTATTCAGAGTTGTTTGGGGAAGATCCGGTGAGGTTCATGTCAAAGGAATGACTTCTCATGTCATTTTTCAATCCGTGGCTTATTCCCATGTCCTTGTTTAAAGAGGTCATTCCCAAGTTTCTCTGTAGGACAGGCCCTGTCTCACGAAGTCTGGTGCATGTCAGTGTCAGAGTAGACGAGGAGGAGGACCTGTCCAGTCCTTTCCCTGGTGTGCCTACTCTCCATGTCTGGGAATTCTGGGAGTCCACGCTGATACTCACGATCCAGCCACCGCCATCAGAGGTCATGTCACAGAAGACTTCCAGAGCCTGAGCCTTGTCGTTGTTCAGATAAATGGTGTAGAGGCCAGAGGTCGTGTCTCCATTCAGCATTGCTTGGGAGCAATCTCTGGGGAATGGGTACAGGAGCCCAACTGCAGGGAAAGGAGGGTTAGTGGCTTTCAGAGCTTTCAGACCAGACTAACAGCTTTCAGAGTGCAGTTCAATGGTTTAATGGCTTGAGACCTAAGGGACAAGCAAAGCGACCTCTCTGAGTCTCTGCTACTTCCCAGACAAGAGTAGGCTGAAACTCACTTTTCAGGAATGCTGTGTGGCCCAGAAGTCATGACATGGAGGGCCTGCTCAGCCCCTCACCCTGATGAGCCCTGTGAGCAACATAAGCTGCTGTGAAGGTAAACATCAGGGACCTCCGGTGCTGGCTGTGGTGGCTACATTTCTAGTATCCCATGAGTGGGTCTCTGGGGAGCAGAATGTCCTATTGGGGTACAGGCTGCTTGAGACTGTGGTAAAAGTTTGGTGCTCTGAGCTCTGCTCCCCAGATAAATGAATTTCAAACTGAAGTACAGATCTATCTCTGGCTCTTTAGAGAACTGCAAGAAAAGGCCCCAAGGCCCAGTCCCACCACTTGCTTGCTGTGTGAGACTAGAGGAGCCACTTGACTCTTCTGAACTTGGGGATGTTGGCTAACACAAGAATCCTTGGGGAACTTTAAAGAGCTATTAAATGACATGAAAATTTAAAAGCTTTGTAACAATGGACAATTTGGGGGGGGGGGTAGCACTTAACAGGTGTCCAGAAAACTGGCAGCCACAGAAATTGTTCTTTTTCGCCTAACAAAACCTCCTCGCTACACTTGAACTACATGAGCTGTTTCCTTGATTATTTCACAGCACTGTCAGAAGCAACTTTAGGGTACACTTGTGGTTCATGTTCCCTACAATCTGGAGGAAAGGAATCACATTTCATGACAGACATTAGAATGATTGTTGAGGAAAGCGTGAAGGGCCGGATGCAGCTGCAGACTGCTACCTCTGCTCATGAGCAGCTGCGGGTTCTCAGAGGTGCCGAGGAAGGACTATCGACCACTCACAGGAGATGCCCTGCTGTAGGTGCAGGGGAGGTTCCCAGGCCCTGCAACACCAGGGCCCAGCTCTGACTCGAGTTAGCTTTGATCAGATCATTTAGTCTCTGGAAGCCTCTATCTCCTGACATAAGAAATTAGGCATGATGATCATTGTTCCCTGTGCCAGGTTGGTGGGAGGGACATTTGTTATTCAAACATGGAATGGTTGTGCAAACCCTACTGTGCTGACGGAGAAGGGAGGGGCCCCTGAACAGGTATCGAAGCTAACAGTATAAGGTTCACACATGCTCCCAGGAGTTGAAACATAGCACTTAGGCTTGGGAGATGAAAAAACTGAGACTTATTGCTCAGTCAGTGACAGAGATGGGGACTGAATCCAGCTGCGGTCTGCTGCCCTGGTCTTCCTTTCCTCTCACCAGGTTGTCCGCACCTCCTGCACCCACCATCCTCAGGGTTCCAAGAGTAGCAGGGAGCTGACACTCTAAATAAGTTCAGATACTTATTTAGAAAATGTAACATAGAAGCCAAAGAGGAAGTAGAGGGCTGGTTCAGCCTCCTGAAGTTAGACCTCAAGCCATGCCACGCCCTGAACCTCCTTACTCGTGGTGAAGACGGTCTGGACCAGCTTGCTCCTCAGGGGCCCACTCAGTGCCTGGATCCTGGCTGTGTAGTGGGTGGATGGGCTCAGGTCTGTCAGGCTGTAGGAGGTGGTGTCGGGACCCATGATGACCTCCTAAGAGCAAAAGAAAATGCATAGTGGTTTGACCACAGACATTCTCAGGGTGTATGCAGACGATGCTTTCATTTGCTCATGCAGCGAGAAGCCACAAGGTGCTCAGTCTGAGCCGGGTTCTATGCATGACTGGACTACCACAGATAGGAGAAATGCAGCCTAAGCAAAGACCCTGGGGCCAGAAGGCACAGAGCATGGGATAAAGGAGACATGATACTCCACTGTAAGTGTGCTTGATTTCAGATGGAGAAGCAATTGAAAATATAGGAAAGGACAAGATGATGAAGGGCCTTAAACATCAATCCATAAAGTTGGAAGCCTATCATTATAAAGAATGGGAAGGTCTGAAAGGTTTTTGAATAGGTGATGATGTAAACCCAGCTCTGCTTTTTATAAAGAAAAAACAAACAAAAAAAGAAACAACTTAAATTGGGGGCAAGATGAACTGTACAAGGGGCAAAGGGCGCTGTGACCAGTCTTCTCAGGGGTTCCTGAGTATGGCCCTGTATCACAACCCTCTTGGGAAGTTCTGAAACATTGTGATGCTGAGGCCACAGCCCAGACCACCTGAACCATAATGGAGAGGAAAAGGGCCTGGCTAGTTGCATATTTATTTATTTAGTCTTTTGAGACAGGGTCTCATTATGCAGTTCAGGCTGGCCTTGAACTCACTTTGTAGCTCTGACTGGTTTCAAACTCATAACTATCACCCTGCCTTAGCCTCCGGAATGCTGGGCTTATAGGTATTCACCACCGCCCCTAGATCATAGGTACATATTTAACACATTTAAAAAGCTCTGCTGAGGATTCTGATGCAAAGTCAGGATGGGGACTGCTTCAATCAGGAGTTGATTACAATACTTCAGTTAGTGAGGCATGGGGCAGGTTAGCGTGACTTTTCCAGAACAGATCTCTCCAGTAGACAGACAGGCGACCCACGCTATGTGGCTGGTCCTTGCACTGATGTCTGCAGGAAGGGACCAGTTTCAGTTTCAGTTGAGCAGATGGCTTTGGTGTCTGAGATTGGAATCCAACCAAAGACTCCAGTTCCCTATTACATAAAGCATGGCTGCTGGGCTTAGGCAGTATTGCAAGTCTGTGTAAAGGCCACTGAAAAGTTTCCTGCATCCTGGAACTGGGAAGAACGGGTAATATCCTGACTTCCAATGGGGGAGCAGTTACAGAGAAGCTAAGAAACCTGCTCCCATTCTATATTTTGTTGGTGGCAGAGGATGATCTTGGTCTCCCCACTCCTTATGTGGGATTCTTACTACTGGGTTGATTTTCCTGAGTGAGAAATCTAAAGCTGGGGATGGGACAGGCAAGAAAAGTAAAGGCGGATGAGCTCCATTTAATCCCAGTGACCTTTATGCTCCTTTCATGACTGGTCCCTGGGGAGAGATCAGTTGTTAGGTGCAAAGCTGGGCTCATGGCACCACTTGGGGATACAATTACCTATCAGCTTTCTAGGCTGCGAATGAAGTGAAGCTGTCTTCTAGGTACCAAGGACAGCCTTGGGGTGAGACTCACAACCGAGGCAGGCACAGTCCTAGATGCCTAACTATGCGGGGACCAGGGACATCTGTAAGTGGATGTCTCGACGCTGACGCTGAGCAGACAAGGGACCCTCTTCAGGTCACACTGAGTTAGTGCGTTGCATAACAATTGTAGGAGTGCCCACGACAGCAACTAGAACCATGCATCCCCTTCGGCTTCAACATGACGTACCGGATGTGCCTGTTTACCTCTTCCTGCTCCTGATGTTTACTAAAGTGAGAGTAAAGAAATGTAGGGTATAAGTACAGAAAGATGAGGGGACTGAGACAGTGACAGGTTTGTCATGTCAGTAGAATGCTGGTAGATGCCAAGTGAATGGTGGAGCAACTCCGCAGGGGCCAGATAACACCAGCCGGGGGCTACCCAGTGAGAGTGGATGGAGCTAGCCCAGCCTGGCTGCTGCCTATCATGTTCATGATGGATGCATATAAAATTAGAGATGCCTTTGGTGGCATTGTGGCGTGTGGCTAGGCTGAGTAAGGTTTGGTGTATTTAAGAGCCTTGTGCAGGGAACAGATTCTCAGACCTCCCCACCCACTTCTGGCCCAGATGGAAGGCTGAGGTTCATTCTTTGGAGAGGCTAAGAGGGACAGGGCTTGGAATCCAACTCTCTACTGGGTTCAGCTGCCAGGTTCAAGCTGAGTATTACATGGGAATCATAAGATGAAGTGAAGCTGTAGACAGCAGGGTCCTAGACTTGGTAATGCTGGTACTTGGCAGGCCCTGACAAAGTTGCCAGGTACTTGCCTGCTCTCTCTAGAGCAGATCCTACAATTGGTGAGCCCTGCTGGGCAGGTGGACTTCTAAATCATTTCTTTCACTCTTTGGTCAAGTGGAAAAGGATCAACTAGTATTAATAGGTGCTAGTTGGAGACTCCAACTTAAAAAAGAAAGGCCAAAACACAACGATAAAACAGAGAAGAGACCCTGAAAAAATGCCACTCTAGAATGAAATGCCAATAATATACTTTAGAGACACACTGAAGATGATGCATAAAATGCAAATAAGATGCTAGAAAAAGATGAATTTACAGAAAATAAGTAAATGACTTTAATTTTTTTGTAGTTTAGGGAAGGGTCTACAGGGTGTTCTGGGTCTTACTACTACATCGGACTCATACTGATCCATCTGTTTACAGCCTCTACAGAGCTGGGATTATAGATGCACACCACCATGCCCAGTCTCAATTGCTGTCTCCATGGGCCCCAGGGGCAGGGCCAGCACAGTAGTCTGGGGGTTCAAACCCCCAGTCCCTCCCTATACTTTTTTGCAGGTGCTTTAATCTGCTGAGCTATTTGGAGGGCCCACTTTCTTTTTATTTTTTTTTAAACTGTCTTTTGGTGGTACCAGGGGCACACTAATATGGCAATTGAGACTGGGTGTGATGGCACTTGCCTATAATCCCAGCACTTAGGAGGCTGTATGCAAACAGATCACTATGAGTCTAATCTAGCAGTGAGACTCTGAATACTTTGTTGACTCTTCCGTAAAATATAGGAAAAAAAAAAAAAAGCTCATGAGAGGGAAATATAAGTAGTATTAACAATGACTATCAAAAGCATTTACAATCACTGTTGCAAAGATTTGATGAAATGTGTTGTAATATGTCATGTAAGGGTATGACATATGAGCTAATATGTGGGCCAAATGTGCAGAAAGCCCTTGGTCTTTGCTTAACTTAATGCTAAAGAACAAGGACTCTAGCTCCGGCAACATTCCCAAGTCTTCTGAATAGTGATTCTTGTGGCTACAGGCTATTGACTCAGGAGCTGATTAACATGAGAGAGACTGTAGTGTATAACTCAAGGGCTCATGCATCTGGTCCCTACTAAGTTTTGTTTAAACTCTCTACTGCACTGGTCTGGAGAAGTAGTACTGGTTTACTATCCTTTTCTTTGGAGGCCACACATGTGTTTCATCCAGCAGTGGGGAGTTGTCTATGTACTTCACGATACCTTGAGTGTACCATCCAGGGATTCATAAACCAGGAGGTAGCCAGTGACCGATGCCCGTGGTGGTTGCCAGGTGAGGACAGCAGTTTCTGATTGAACATCAGTAGCAGTCAAATCTCTTGGAGCATCCATGTCTGGAGAAGACAGTAAACATCAACAAGCCAGCAAGCACAGGCCAGACAGAACTGGGAGGATGACACGCAAGTCCCTTCCGTTCCACCAGCTGCTGTGATCTTGGGCAAGAACTTTCCCTATCTATGGAGGAGAAAGGTGAACATGGGTTCTCTTAAGACAGATTCTCTATGGGTCATCTCTTCCTGAAAGTTGGATTTCCATGAGCTCAACACAGTCCTGGTGGGCTTTGGGTAGATTTTGGGGGAAAAGGTAAAGCTGTGATGATCACTACCAAGGTGATCACTAAGCCACCTTGATTATAAATAAGAGGAAGATGAGGGCTACTATCACTACTCTCCCCTATAGAAAAGATCTTCTCTTTGATTGCTGACATTTGTAAAACAAACAAACAAACAAACAAAAAAAGATCTCAATGCATAAAACCCCACTGAGACATCTAGGAACTGTTGCCTGAAAAAAAAAAATATTTCTTTTCAAATATAGTTCCTTGTGTGGAGCATGGATCATTAAATGTTGGGTTTAGAGCCAGTGAGGACTGCTTTACAACTTAAAAATCTCTCCTCTTCTAATTTTTGCCTCCTCTGTGGGGAGAGCAAGGTCATTTCAGTCTAAGAGGAAATGGTTTGTGTCTTCGGGTCCTGAGTAGCCAGGGGTGACTCAGCAGGAGCTGATGTCATTGTGTTGCCAGGGGCTGCCCCTTCTGTCCTTCAGATGCAGGCTGGGGTGGAAGAGGGGCATCTCTGCGGGACTGCTTTCAGGTCTCTGTCTCTGTACCTGTTGTGAACCTGGTAGTGATGGTGGAGCTCTTCTGGGGTCCTTTCTCTGCAAAGATCCTCAGTGTGTACTCCGTGGCAGGCTGGAGGCCAGTCAGCGCATACTCCACTGTGTTCCCAGACACTGTGCGTGTAATTTCTGGCACTAAACATGAAACACACATACCATGGCCATTACTGATTTCTGTCCAGGCCATCGGTGGACTTGGCAGACGCCCCTGCTGTGTTGGACACCCCTCCTCCTAACACGGAAACTTTCAGTGACCCTGCAGGGAAGCATGGTTGATTTTCAAATGACTCAGACCCTTTTCTCTCTTAAGTGCTCACCTCATATACAAAAGATCAACCCCACAGGACTGAATTTTCCAGGCACTGAATCAGGAGGAAGAGAAACTGGGGGTTCAGAAGATGTTTTTCCACATGGTGTCCTGACTAGAACAGCTTTGTGATTGAGACAAAGCACTGCTCTAGCCGAGGATTGCAGGTAACCCTCCCACGCCTCAGGCTCCCTAAATTTAATTTGTCTTATCCTTTTCCTCTCCTCCTTTTCATATCTACATCTTTCTAAATTACCATATGCTGTCAAATCAAGGATCACAAAATCCTTAAGGCAGAGCATCACAATAGTGATAAATTCCCCAGTTTCGTACAGTTTCTTGGGCTCACTAGGACCAGTGGTATCCAGTGGTAGAAAGTAAGTCACTATGCCTTGATGACTGTGTTTATTTTCTAGTCACAGATGACAAACATCCAGGCTCATCAAGGACAAAATGGCTTTCCAGGTGTAGAGCTTTTAGTCCTAAAACTGGAAAACCCTCTAGCAAATCGGGACAGTTGGTGCTATAGCTTCAATCTTAAAATGTTTCCTCAAATCTCCTGTGTGGAAGGCCTGGTACTAGTTCATGGCAATGCTAGGAGTGTTGGAGACTTTACTTGGCGGTAACTAGGTGGAGAAAGCAGTCA
The DNA here is from genome assembly GCA_004027025.1 of Myocastor coypus. Classification (NCBI taxonomy): domain Eukaryota; kingdom Metazoa; phylum Chordata; class Mammalia; order Rodentia; family Myocastoridae; genus Myocastor; species Myocastor coypus. The sequence goes on from PVJA010002637.1 coordinate 28,892, forward strand.
GGGCTAGGAGTTGGGGTGTGTCCTGGGACTACATTAGGGTGCCGGCCCTCAGTCTCGCTCTCTCTCTGTTTCCAGGCCACCTTGAGGTGAATAGCTATATACTTCATGCTCTTTACCATGACGTCCTACCTTGTTGAAAGCCCAAAGCAATGGGACCAAGTGACCACAGACAGACAATTCTGAGTCAGAACCAGCCTTTCTCCTCTATGTAGTTTGGTTCTTAGGTATTTGGTAGGGCAGTGGGCCCTGACTGACGCAGCTAGTTGCCTTATCTCACCATCTACGTGCTCCTTTCCTCCTTCCTTGCCCAGGTCCTTCCTTACTTAGCCTTGAGTCCACAGTTTCCCTGATTATTGTGAACTTTCTCCTGATTCACTTCAGGTGACTTCGTCTTTCCTGTCTCAGAAGAATTTTTCCTTACAGGGATAAGACTTAAAGTGTAAAAAGTATAAATCTAAATTCCCTATCCTGACCTCATCTCGACTCTGTCCTTACAAAGAAAAACCAGGTCCATGCCAAGGCTTAATTAAAGTTGTCAGAGGCCCCAGGAAAACACAATGACATCATCTCACATTGCCACTGAAAATAAGATGCATAAAACACAAGACCTACATGTTCTTGGAAATTAAAGCAGCAATTTTTTTCCATCATAGCTCATTATAAAATTATGGATAAGTTAGCTGAAAAGGTCACGCTTTTCCTCTTCTCTCTTATTATTTGTGCTGGGTTATAGCTTCCTGTGTCCGTGGCTGGCAGGTGTTCTAGGCAGGTATTTAACCTGCCAACTGGGTAAAAGAACACTGGTGGTGGCAAACACCAAGTAAACTAATTTTAGATTTTTCAATGAACTTTGCTTCCCCTGGTCTCTCTTGTGGCTTCCCAGGAGCCAGCATCTCCAGTTCCACCTGGTGTCATCTAATGGAGTCCTCCTTTATGAGAGCTACATCCTAACAAGGGAATTTCATACTGCCAAGCAGAGAGATTAATCGGACAGAAGGAAAGAGCTGGGAAAACATGCGGGGTGAGAGACATACTATGTTAAGGTTGCGAGTGATAGTTACAGGGACATCACTGACCTCTGCACTTTGTCAGCCTGCATCCAAAATGTGGCACAGATGAGGGGCAATGGAAGAAGTGAGCAGGGAGACCCACACCCCTTGGGATGAGGAGAGTGCTGCGCTCTACCTTACCTCTCTCCCCTGTGTAGGAGATGATGTAGCTGTCCACAGGGGCTATGGCTGGCTGCCACATGGCCAAGGCTTCGGAGTCAGTGATGTTGGCCATCACCAGGCTGGATGGGCCATCCAGCGCTGCAAAGAAAGATGGTGAGTGAGGGGCTGGTCGTGATGTGTGGGGGGCATCAGAGAGGGGCTGCCCTGTCGTCTGCATTGCTGACAGGAGTCCAAACTGTCAGGTGAGTGGGATGGCTCTGAGTCCTGAGCCTGGCCTTGAATTGGGCCTTTCACCCTTGTCGCTTGGGTTCCTTTGAGTCCATTTCCTCTAAAATGGGGATGATGATTCTGCCCAAGTTTTCCTGAGTGTTGTTCCGATTTTCGCATATTATATGTGGAACTGTGCTGGGTAGAGCGAAAAACTCTGAACACTTAAGTAAGATCGTGGCCAGTGTTCACACCCCTCTTCACTGTTGGATGGAGGAGGCTTGCAGAGTTGAGACTAAAGCCTCAGGCTTTAGTACCTAGTACCTCTCTGGTTAGGTGTTTTGCTTGTACTTGGGGCCAGGCCCCGAGGCTACTGGTCATGGGTTCTGTTGTGGCTCCTTGTCTAGTGTCCTGTACCCTCGGGAAGGTCATTTCCCTTCCTGGACCACACCTTCTTCAGTGGTCAAAATAAGGCTACAATAAGCATTAACTGGAGAGTGTGTGGAAAATACACTCGGGGAAGTAAGTGCTCTTGAACCAGGTCATTATTAATACGTCTCGTAAGGTTATTTGGAGTCTCAAGTGTGATTTCTCAAGTACTGGGAGCTGAGGAAGCATACGGAAGGGGTACTTATGCCTATCTTTTCGCAACTGGCCACTTCCAGTTCCCAGCATCCCTTTCTGGGAAGCAACCTGAATATGGCTACTTCCCTCCTGCTTTTGCATTTACTATTCACTTGCCTCATAGCAGCCCTGCAGGTTGAGGGCCAGCATTACCAGGGACCTGAGCCTCAGGAGATGACCTGACTGGGTTGGGCAGACTGTGCTGGGGCTCCCCCTGCCTGCTGGGAGATCCTTCCTGGCCCGTCACGCACATACAGAACCCACTTCAGTTGGAGACTGCAATGGGGAGTTGGGAAGAAACACACCCAACATTTGTGATCTGTTGCTGCAGGGAACCCATGAATGAAAGATTTCTTTAGAAGAATAAAGGCCTGTGTGGTAGGTTGGACAGGACTCTGCCTTCAGATGGGATATTCTTATTGTGTATTACCAACTCTTTTAGGCGATTAGGATATTTTTAACATTTCCTATGAGACTCATTCTTTGGATCTTTAATGGATTAGGCTGGATAATTGCTCATATCTCAAAGGATAAATTGTGTAGAGGCAAAGCCGTCTGAAGAGAAATTTTCCACTTTATTCTCCTTCAATGAGATTCATTATTTTCCCCTTTAACAGCCTACTGAACAAGTCAGGTTTCAGTAGGGAAATAACTCTATTTTAGAGAACACAGGGGTTGTGGGCAGAATGATCTATGCTCGTATTTGGCTCTACCATGATGTCCATACTAACCATGTAGCTTAGCAATTTTCCCAAGTCTCAGCTGCTTCCTCTGTAAAATGGGAATTATAAAGATTGCATATAGAGTGCAGCAGTGGTGCCTGGAATGCAGGAGCTGCTTAGCTAGCAGGGCTGTGGGCCTGTGGGAAGCAGCTGCTTGGAAGGTCCTCACCGTGGGCCAGGCACCGGAGGAATGAAGGAAGTGGAGGCAAACTTGCACAAGCACTCCCATGTGTAGATTCTTAGGATACTCTCTGGGGGAAGAGGAATTGCACTCGGTTTACAGAGAGTGAAGCTGGATGTAGAGGAATTCTCAGATGGCTAAGAAGGCTAGTTGGTGCACAGGTGGGATTTCACCCCAGGTCAGCATGAGACTCATTTGAAGCTGTTGGATTTCCTCTGTAGCCCAGGAAGTAGCGGCGCTAGGAGGTTAAGACGTCTAAGGTTCTTCAGCTCATCTGAGACTTGGGATGGGCTAGAATGAGAACTTTCGGCACCTGAAATCCGATTCTCTCTCCACCCGGATTTCATAGACTTTGCCCTCTGCTGCTGCTGTCAATGGAGAGCAGAAGAGCAGGAGCAAAGGAGCTGTGCAAAGCCAGGCCCCCATCAACGCACCTGTGGTGAACGACCCGGACACTGGCTCGCTTTCCTCGAAGCCCTTCATGGCCATGACGCTGACGAGGTACTCCACTCCCGGGATGAGCTGCATCAGCCTGGCCTCTGTGGTGGCCCCATCGACTGTCACCATGGAGGGCATCCCTGGAACACAGAGAAGACACGGTCAGTGATGGCCCATCTCATCAGTGCTTGTTTACAGGGCCCCAAGGACAGGCGTGTCTCACTTAGCAACGAAATTACATCTTTCCCCAGTACTATTTCCTTGACTTTATTATTATTTTTTTTTTTCTTTTTATCCCACTTTCTGGCATGAGGGAAAAGGCCTTACTTTTCGTATAATGCTTTTTCCACTGGTGTGGATGCCAAAAACCAAGCCAGGAAAGGGGAAAAAAAAAAAAAAAATGAAATCACAGCGTACTAAAAATGACAAGTTTCCATTCAATAGAGAGCTGGCGTGTTGTGCGAATTTTATTTCGTTTATTATTTTCCCCCGCAAAGTATAAGTTAAGCTCACTATATAATGGACATTGGAATGACTTATCCATTATCTTGGTTTAGGGTTATACAGACTTTTTTTTTTTTTTTTTTACTAGCAGAAATTCTATTTCTAGTAAAAAGATGGTCATAGTCAAATTTGCTGCCTTTATATTTCTTAGCTAATCCAGAATCTGTACATTTTAGAAGTTCAGGGTGGTGAAGAGCTGCCACCTTGGCTGGCTGAATGCTCCCTGGTGCTACATCAGAGCCCTTGTCACCCACTCTCCTCTCCGTACTCCCCAGATGACGAAGGGCTTGTGGCCCGCTAGAAGGTCTTCAGACAGGCTTCACTGTGCTTTTTCCCCTCAGGTCTCTATCACAGGCTTGTGTGCTGAACTAGAATTCACAGCTCTACTGAGGTCCCAACTCCCGACTCTAGCGGGAGACAGATTTTAGTGTTTGAGATCAAAATGTCAGACATAGCCAAGAGTAGCATTTAAGATCTGTGAGCTCAGGAAGCAAAGGATGCTGTATACAGAATCTTTCATAATTGTGTTTTAAATAAACACTCAGATTGCATTTCTCATAGGACTTTAAAATTTCAAGGCTAGAAAGGGTCTGCACAAAATGTTCCTTGTCAGGGATGATTCTTTCAAGGATCTATCAGACTTCACAAACAGGATCTCTTCAGATGGTGTCCAACATAAGGGAGTGGCATTGTTTTAGCCATGCTGTTTGGGGGATAACTAGGGTCTCCATGACTCCATGATTCAATGCTTCATGACCCCTGCCTCCACTCCACAATCCTGAGACTCCTACCTCCACTCATGGGCACATAGGTGACCCGGAAGTTCTCCACCTGGGTGGAGGGCGCCTTCCAGCTGACAGTGGCTGTGTTCTCAGTGATGTCTGAAAAGATGAGTTCCTTTGGAGATCCCATGGCTGTCAAGGAGAAAACACAAGAGATACCCAGATATGGTCAGCTATCTTTTTTATCAGCAGTTTTTCCTGGATCCTGCATCCAGGAAAATTTAGTGCCTAGAGTTTATGTCTGAGCCAAGTCTTTAGGATGCAGGAGGTATGACCTATGGCCAAGAGGTGACCCTGTCATTCCAGGTACTGGGCCCAGGGCTGTAGTGCAGTCATTTGGTTCCATTGATGGCAGTGTTCTCCCCTCAGTTGGCTTCTAAGCAAACAAGAGCGAGTGGTTTCACAAATCTGAATGTGTTCCCTTTATGCATTGATTTTGACTTGAGCAATTTTTCAAATCCTTGCATTCTAGTTCTTTTCGTTAAACGGTGCCAAGACTTGACAAGTGCACAGTCACTATACAGCCTAGAAGGTATAATCCTTCCATAGAAACTCCTAGAAGGAAGTGTGATTGTAGACCTTGAGCATGAGACCCACGTGAGGCTGTGCTCTTCAGCTAACACTTTGCAGGTCATGGTCATGGGTCAGCACAGCTCAGCCACATACATCCTGAGCTTGGGGATATGTACATAGACCTGGACCATGACAATCCACTGCTGGGCCTGAAAGGAAGCCTGTAGCCAGGAAGCGATCACAGGCCATTGCCAAAGCGAACCCCCAGTGAGCTCTGGGTCTACCTGAGAGGGAACTCACATTCCGAGGGATCTCTCTGCTCCTGATGTTCCCTGCTACAAGTCAATTTCCTCCAGGTTTTTTTCTGTGTAGTTTTTGGCTAAGGCTACTGCCCACTTCAACTACCCATGTTTAGCCAGGGAATTCAGGAAACTATTTTCATGCTCCAGGAAAGCTCATTTCCCCACCTTTGCCTTACTTCAACCACATTGGTCATTCAGCTAGAAACCTACAGAAATTTAGGGACAGATCTTCCCCTCCCCATTTGTCCTTTTCTCTCATCCGTGTCCTCCCACAGCTTTCTTCTATGACCTCTGCACCACTCCCAGTCTCTGGCTGCCTGTTTTGTTCCTCTCTGTCTATGGAAAGTTCTGGAAACCGCAAGGTCTCAGGATCCTGCAAGATCTGGATGGCCCAAATGCCACTGGGAGGCTGGGCAGCCTGGGGCAAGTCTCTTTGCCTCTGTGAACTCCACTCGCTCTCTCTGTCCACTGGGGAGACAGCAGTGTGTACCCACAGGAATGCACGGAGGATTAGCACAGATAATGGCCTAGCGTCCGCCACACACAGCTCAGTAAATGCAAGTGTTCTCTTTCTTTCTTTCCTTTCTCACGTGGCCCTTTTGTCTGTGGACACCTCTGGATTTTGAGGTATGCTTTGGAAAGATCTAGCTGACTCAAGGTGTGTAAAAAACCCCTGTGGTCCATAAACTCAGGCCTCTAGGATCCCACTTAGCCTGCCTGGTTCAGTCTGACTTTTGCTCTGGCCCCAAATCTTTCTGGTGTAGGTCTTGGCACATTTTAGAAGCTGTGTTTTTCTTCTCCAGTCCCTGACTTTCTTACTTAGAAAATGGCAATCATAACTTCTGGGTCTTCCACATCCTAAGAACTAATGGCTCCTTGCACTACCCGCTTGAGAGATTTGCATGGTAAAAGGGGAAGTAGGAAAATGATGCTGTAGAACCTAAAGAATCAGCATATTGTGGTGGAAATCCAGCAACAGCAGGGCTTCCCGTGTAATTCTAAGCCTGTTTCCTTTTGCCAAGAATGGGGCCTCTGAGCTTCCAGCCCTACAGCAGATGGTAGTGGAAACACCTGACTTGCTTGCACTGAAAAGTTGGGGAGACCCGAGCAGTGCTTCTGGTCTCTTCCAAAGGATTCTGGTTTTTTTTTTGTTGTTGTTGTTGTTGTTGTTGTTTTTTAATCTTCTGATAGGGAAATATCTGGAATTCCTAAAACCTTTCAAGAAAGTTGAAAGGGGCATTTCACTGCATAAATTTACCACCCCGAATCTATAACAAATGCTTTTCATTATGAGACATTTGAAAAAAATTATAAAAATTTCCCCTTTCAACATAGTTTTATTGAACATGTAATGTGCATTAGTTCCTATGCTCAATTATGGGGGTGGCTGCTATGTACAGTTTTATTTATTTATTTATTTATTTATTTATTTATTTATTTATTTATGTTTTGCAGGTCATCTTGCCTGGCTGTTAGGATTTCTGTCTTATTTTCTGCAGATTCTATTGACCCTAAAGATGACGCCTAGAGATTGGTTGGCATTGAACCCTGTGCAGGAGACAGGGGCTTCTCTTTGAGGGAGAGCAAGACTGTTGCAAGAAAGTGAGTTCACCCACAGAGGGGGAAGAGCCCACTGTAAGCACAGGAGTTGATAGGCAAAAGCAGTGATACCAGGAATAGCCCTGGTGCCCATCAAGAGCAAGCGTCATGTATATGGGGTTGTTTCTAAGCAAGCTCTATTAATAAGTGGGAAAAATACACGTGCACATGCACGCGTGTGCACATGCACACACACACACACACACACACACACACACAGGAAAGGATGAAAGAATGACAATATGTTGAAAACTGTGCTCTTCAAAAAAAGTAAAAAGGAATTAAACTTAGGTTGGATTTTATCTATTTCTGGAGAAACACGAAGTGATGGTGTTAGCTGCCTCTAATTAGAGCCACCGGGTACAGCAACACAACTAGAGACTCAAGGATGCATGGTCTTTAACTTCTGAGGATTGGACCAGGGAGCCCATTAAAAATAAAATTTACGTTAACTCTACAAACATAGAAATACCCGTACTGTTACTATGGACAGGGACGTCCTATGAGATGCTCAACCTGCGTGATCATATTTCAACTTGGAGGCTGATACTGGGTTCAATTCTGTTTTTCAGATGACGAAATTTAGGTTCAGAGAGGAGGAAAGAATTCCAAAGAGCTGACGATAGGGATAGTGATATATTCAGCCCTTTGCCCTGAGCACTGGTTAGCTACCCACCAGGATACACTCTTCTGTCTGCTGCTCTGGGTACTCAGCATGGACAGGTTGTGCTTGGGAGAAATGTTTTTTTTAAAGATGGAGTTACAGCATCTCTTTGTCAGAAGGAAGAGAGACAGAGGACCACAGTGGTGTGGGACAGATGGGAGAGGACAGGCGAAAACGTGAGCAAAAGGACATGAACTAAGGAAAGATCAAAGCTGCCGAGGTGAGGTGGAGGCCAGCTGTCTGCTGTGCCTGAGCATGTCCCCTACCCTTTTTCAGTCCTAGCGCAGCGGGACACAGATGCGCGTGGACCCATGAAGAACACACACATACATAGCTCTCTCTCGCTCGTGCTCTCTCTGTCTCTGTCTCTGTCTCTCTCTCTCCCCCTCTTTGGCTGTGAACTCAAAGGACCCAGGGAGGGGAATTTAAGAGAGGGCCTTGCCAAAGAGCAGGCTGTGTCTTTTCTTTTGTTCTTAAAAACAAAACAAAGCAAGCAGCTCATGATTATTCATTCTTTTTTTTTTTTTTTTTTTCCCCTTTAGAACTGGAAGGTTTCTAGAGAAAAAAAAAAATCAGTGAAACAGCATTAGAGATCAGAAGTAAACTTTAAAGAGCCGTATTTTCAAACTGAGGTCGAAATCAGGCTCTGCCTCTGATCTGGAGCTATTTCGTGGGCAGCCATTGGAGGAGGAGGCTCAGCCCTGCAGCCTGGAGTGGAGTGGCAGGGAGCCTAAGGGGGAGGGTTTTTCTTCTCAGTATGTTGTTGCCTGGACTCAGCATTTTCTCCACATCTGCAGAGAACTGTAATGGTGATTACAGTTTCTGTGCATTGATTCTTAGAGCTTACTAGGTCCTGAAACTTCATGTAATAAAAGCATCTTTACCCAAAGCTTAGGGGTTTTGGGTTAATGTTAGGCTTTGTACCTGCACTAGATGGCACAAATGTATAGACCCTGGTTGTCTGTCCTCTCTGCTCATATTTAGTAGGGATAAAATATCTCCTCTTCCGGATCCCACTCCAAACCTACCTGGGTTATCTTGGGCAAGTCATACCACCTCTCTGGGCATCAAATAGAAAAGGCCAACCCGCAGCACTTCTCAGGTCTCTCTTTGCCCTTCTGTGCTACCCCCTCCTCTGGCTTCTCTTTAAAACAGCTGTCCCTGAGGGCACTTTGTCTGTATCTTTCTATTTCCTGAGAGTATGTACCGATCTTTTGCGGGTCTTCCTTTTCTCTCCTATGAACCACATTGGCCTCAATATTAAGAGTCACATTATTAACCAACTTCTTTCCCTTCTTGGCCTAGCTCATATGGTTTCATCTCCTAGTGCAGATGCCCTTTAGGGTGGTCAGAGGCCTCCAGGAGAGGTCTGGAGCATCCGCTCTGCTTGGCCAGCTTGCTTGTCCTTCCTTGATCACAAAGAACAGTTTATAACTATTGCTCCTTACAAGTACAGGTGCAATTTCACAGCCCTTCATGTAGGGGGACCCAAAAGTTTTGTTCAAGAACCCAAAACCTGTATCCCTGGACAAAATACTATTAGGTAACAGGTAAGAAGAAGCGTCTTAGGAATTCAAAATATAACCCAACACTTGCAGTGAGGAGGATGCAGTGGGGAGCAGTGGCCAGCTCTCACTCGTGGCACCCTCGCCATGTGCCAGACATCCTACTGTGGGCTTTACGGAGTTATCTCAGTGAGACCCGGCAGCCCTGCTAGATAAGTGGCATCATCCTCTTTTGTGCAAAGACTTAACACATTGTCCCAGGTAACCTGGTCTGTCATTGCAGGAGGTGGGTCTGAATGCAAGCCTGTGTGTGTCTAAAGGGCCTGTGACTACTTGGTCCTGTAGGAAGTGCCACAGGCAGGACACGCCTCTGTCTTCTCCTGTTTGTTTACAGTACCTGTTGTTGCTACGGCACTGACTGGCTGGGATCGCCTTCCATTGCGCATTCCATAGAGTTCAATTTCATATTCAGTGGCCTCTCTGAGATTTGTTACATCCCTGGTACGCTCAAGGGAGGGGAGGATTATTTCTTGCGGTTCAAACTGCTTTTTGGTATCTCTGATTCTGAGGACAAAACTGTCGAACATTCCTTCATCAGCTGTCCAGGACAGACGGAAACTGTCTGGGGTAGCGTCTGAAACCAGAAGGTTGTCAACTTCTGGTTCAGCTTCTGGAGGGAGAGAAATGGTAGAAGAAGAAGGAAAGAGAACGTCATTTACCAGCCCACATCATCTCCTTTCCAATTTTCAGTGATGCCCCAGGTTTCACAGACAGAAGTGTCCTGAGATACAGAAATAAAATCATTCGTCGTTAACAAGTAGGGCTAGGAGAGGGGAGAGGTGGAGTTGGTACGTTCAGTGCAAGCCAAGCATTATGCTTGTATCTGTGAGTTTTGTCTAAAAGCAATTCTACAAATCCACATCTGGGGTGAACATTGGCCCCTCGCAGGCATTATTAAAGCAGTTCAAAGCCAGAAACTTGTTTACATTAGCTCTCTGTCTTCCAGTGGCTGAGTGCCCATCTGCGGAGAGACCCTTTCCTTTTCTTTTTGTAAAGACAAATAAACCCCCAGTAATGATGTGCAGAATGCCCGTGATAACTCCACTGATTATCCTTCCCTGGAGCCCCAGCAAACTGGCTTTTAAAATGTTATGGTCTTTCTGCTTTGTTCTTGGAGCTGATTCACCAAAAAAGGCTCCTACTCCGGATTTCCTTTCTCGCGCACCTTTCTTTTCACGCCACTTTAACCATTATATAAAGGCTCAGGTGGAGTAACTGAGGCCTGGAACTTCTTGAGCTGTATACTTTGGGCTCAGAGCTTTATCTTGCATTGCCTTAATTAGACAAAACTCAAGGTGAACGTCATTTGGAGCTGAGTTTCCCAAAGTGTGTTCACAGCAGAGGAAGATCTCTTCCTCAAAAGCTACTCACTGTCAAATAAATTTGGGAAATAATGCCCTCTTGGAAACACACAATGCACAGGAAAGTGTCAGAGATCTGGTTCAACTCAAGATTTCAAACTTATTTGAATGGGCACTTCTTCATCAAGTGGGATCTTTGATACAGTTATTGATCTTCAGAAAGCCTTTGGGAAACACAGATTTTTGGCTATTAAAGTTGTTAATGTTGCATTTCCCTATGAATGATTAGTTTTGAGACAGTGATGGATTTAGTCTGTGTTGCAGAATCTCTCTGCTATTCCTGTTTGTCAGTTTAAAAAGAACCAATAACAAGGCCACTGGTTAAGTGTGTTATGATGACCCTTTATACTTTGAGGTGGTAAAAGATTTAGATAGATTTTCAAAATATACTCATTGGTATATTTCTTCTGAGAAGGCTGAAACATAGCTGAGATCAGCTGGGATGAACACAAGGGAAGCTTGCACACGCAGGAACCACGGACAAGATGCAGGCTACACAGTGTGGGGCACCGAGTGGAAATATTTCGACCTTCTCATTTCTGGGGGTGGGAACGGGAAGTGATTGTTAAATACAATAAGACAAGGGGACTGTGGGGAGAACACGAAAGAGCAGGTCAGGTCCATGGAGAAGGCAGGGAAGATGGCCAAAAATGTTAAAATCATGAAGATCCTGGAGACAGACCATATGGAAGGGAACTGGAGAAGTGAGAATGGCTCATTTGAATGGAAGTACCTGTGACGACCTCAGCCCTCAAGGGCCTGCTTTGGTGCCCCTGGGTGAGGCCAGAGACCATAACCTCATAGCCAATGCCGGTTATGAGCCCTCTAAGCTCCAGCTTCCTCTGAGTTCCTGAAAGGGTGAACTCCTGGGGGTCCAGCAGCTTCCCAGAATCCACCACTGCCACTAGAAAGCTGTCAAAGGCATTCTCCGATGCCATCCAGGAAACTGTGAACCCGTAGGGATTAATGTCGGAAATGGTTAGGTTTTCCACAAGGGGCAAGGCCTCTGAAAGAAGGGAAGGTGAAAATAACTTAGGTTAGCAGCCCTGGCTTTGCTAGGACAGCACAAGTTCCCAAGATGCATTGGATTCCCCATGAGTCAACACATGTGCTTAATACCCAGAGAATGAAACTTATTCAGCAAGAGTTTGTTAGATGCCTGATACTGTCATCTAGTGTACTTCTCTTAGCAACGCTATGGGATAGATGTTGTTTTCATTTCACACATGAGAAAAGTGAGTTTCAAAGAAGTTGTTGACTTGGCCAATGTCCTAAGCTAGTGTTTGATGGATCGAAGTGTTTAGCTGAGTCTGATTACAGAATCCACATATTTCTCTCTATACAAAAAGGATGCCTTGTGTTGGGTTTGGTTACCTTTATCTACTTTGGTTTTTGAAAGAAATTGTCTCTGTGGTTTTTCACAAGGATGCTGTCCTTTTATTGTGCTTTGCCTCTCACTTCTAATTCTCATTCTGAATCGATTCCCTCAGGCCAGCTAATAATGCATCCTCACCAGCAGAGACCAGAGGAGACAGTAAGGTTTTGCTTTTCAACTTTTCAAAATTAACAATTTATGGTTAGGGCCAATAAAGAACTTTAAGGTTTGCTCATTCATTGCGGCTTATTTTCCTGGATCAATTTAGAAAGCAAAGATGTCTTCCATCATCCTTGATCCACTCGTTTGTCACACATCCGTGCCTCAAGCACAGACTTCACAGGTGCTAGGGGCCCTTCCACATACTAAGAGTCTGAAGACGAACACATTTGTGTCAGCTCAGCTTTCATTAACACTGCTCAAGTGGGAGGCCTCATAATCACAGTCCTATGTAGCAGTCACAATGATGCTATAAGGCAGGCATTGCTACCTACTAGTCCCAGACCTCTATAATATGACTTGTCAAAGATCGCACATGCACCAACTGGCTAAGCTAGGATCCAACAGCGTATTTTAACTCAGAGTTGTATATTCTTTCCATATCCTGAATCAATGTCTAATTAGTAAATCCCTGCAGTGCACAAATCCAGAGTCATAGCCAGGATGGGTGGAGAGGGCCCAGGACCACCTCTGTAGTAAAACAGAGCTCAAGTGCTCACTGTGTTTATTCCTCATCAGAGGGGTAAGGGGATGGGCCTTCCATGGCCTAGGCTGGCCCAGTAGCATCTAGTTTAGAGCTTTCTTTTCTGTTGGTGCTGTGGAGACTTTCAAAGACTAAATGAAATGCCCTAATGCCACTGGACTAATCCATGGGTTGTATCAACAACAACAACAACAACAAAAAGGCTCCAAAAGAAGAGTTTGGTGATTGGATGAATAAATCAATAAGTGGACAAAAGCCCATGTTCCCTGACCACAAACTTCAGTTTTGCTATAGTATGAACTTTTTGTAGTTATTTTGAAGCACATGGTGTTTATTTTCAGGCATTTTTTTTTTTTTTTTTTTTCATGTGAAGAATTCCCAAGAATCATGACTCTATCAAAGACAAAAGTGAAATCAAATATACTATGTAAAAGTCTTCTTGGTATTTCAGAACAGGGTGTCAAGTTCTGTTGCCTGATTTTGTTTAGCTAGGCAGGTCTCTCTTTGATAACCAGCCCCTGCACCTCCGTGCTATCAAAGCAGCCAATTCTAACAAAAAAAAAAAAAGAAAGAAAGCTTTCAGGCTCCTCTGTCAAGGGTTTGTTTTTGCAAGTTCTGCCTGTTCATTTTGTTTTCTCAATAAAATGCTTTCAAAGCACAGGCTTTTCACACCACGGATTAGCAGAGACAATATGGTAACTGGATCTAGGATTCCAGAGACCTCAGCCTCTCTTTCTTCAGCCTATTCTGTGGGAGGTCCTGCAGGAGGCAACAAGTAGGGGCCTGACAGGGTCTGTGGCCAGGCCTCTCCTTGGAGGCACTGAAACAGTCACCCTACAGCTGCTCCTCCCAGCATGCTTAAGAAATTATGATGAAGGCTGATTTAAATGGTTCCACTCACACTAGGTAACTGGGCAGGAAAAACAATAAGTGCTTTTAAATCTCTTGTTCGATAGAGCCTACACTCACTTACAATTACTAAGGATGTTGTGGTTATATAACCCTGTGTTTTGTAACTAGGCTTGCTACTTGTTTGTTTGCAGAACTGGAGATGGAAGCGAAAGCCTTCTGCATGTGAGGCAGGTGTCCCATGGCAGGGCAACGCTCAGCTTGTTGGCTACATTTACAGCACCACTTTCTTCATATTGTTGACAGAGTGCAGAAAGGCTCAAGCAGCTATAAAACAGTCCCTAGGTGCCAGGCAGGTATATGTCGTCAGATTGGCTTGAGCTCTGAGACAGGATGCCAGGAACACTGGGAATGTCCTCCTTCCGTACACGAGGGAAGTGGCAACCCAAAAAGGGAGAAACTTGCCAGGGTTACTTGGCTAACATGTGTACAGGCTTGATCTCAACAATTCTTGGTCTTCCGGATGCCACCCTGCTCCCACATGAACATGTAATGGGACTTGTTGATAAGTCTTATAGCAAGTGAAACCCTGGAAGAGACTCATTTAATGTGAAAGTCAGATGGCAAAGGCTGTCTCTTGAAAGTTACTACTAGTTTTGGAGGTGTTTTTCAAGATGGAGATTTTAGAGAGCTGACATCATCTGAAGTCTTCATGATTACTTTGGAGAGGCAGCCATTTCATCATGTAATTCAAGGAGAAGTTAGACGTTCTGCGAATGGGTCGGATTTAAATAATCTCAGAACTTGTCGGTCATCTTAGGTTGATCTTTTACCATTCTCTATTTTCTGTACTTCAAAATTGAAGAATATGGGTTTTTTTTTTATAAGAAAAAAGATTTCTGGGGCAGGAAGATTATGAACTACCTTTACTCACTATGATTTATGGACAATACACCTGGCCTGGGCCTTTACTAACTTGGAATTCACTCTTTAGCTTGAATCTTCTAGGTGAGCATAAGGTAGCTGATAAAACAGGGCCAAGAAAAACCCCAAACCAAGCCAAAACAAAATAAGACAAACAACAAAAACAAAACAGAACAAAAAACACGCTGAAAGGGTTATGCACCTACTAAAAACCCTACTTTTTAAATTGGCTGCACGGAGTAGCCACTCTATTTTTCAACTCAACTCTTGTGCTGTGGTGTAGATTTTGTGATTGCTACATAGCACTCTAAATGTTTAGCTGTGCATGAATGGATTAAAAATCCAGTAAATATGCCCCCTGGAGTGCCAGATATCCTAGGAGAGAGAGCCATCCTGTCACCCACAAGCGTCTGAATGACACCAGAGCATATTGTGCTAGGTGACATTAACTGGGCAAAGGAGGAAGAGCCCTACGTGATCTTATAAGGGGAATCTAAGAAGTCAAGCCCACATACATAGAGTCTACCTATATTTCAGGATCATTCTGACCTCACAAATACAGACAATTGCATTTTTTAGCTTAAAATAAAAGGTGGAGAAGTTCCCATGTGGCATGGAGATTCTCCATCGGATCGGATTTTCCTGCACATTGCCTGGCTCCTTCTCCCTTTTCCCTGTCTCAAGATTCTGAACAGATAAGTGAGAACCTTGGAATACCTGTGGTGACAAAGGCAGTGAGGGGCCTGCTGGGCTCCCGAGCCCAGGTGGTCCCTGCCACACTGACGTCGTAGCCAGTGTTGTCCAGCAGGCCTGTGACGTGAGCTTGCTGTGCATCTCCTGAGACCGTGAGCTGCTGGGACTCCCTCAGGGAGTAAGTGTCGCTCACATTGATAACAATGCTTGCAAAGAGCCCAGCTCCAGCAGTCCATGACACGGTGAAGCTGTCAGGAGTAACATTGCTAATGATTAACGGGCCCAGCTGTGGCTCTGATGCTGAGGGCAGAGGGACATGGACAGAGAGAAAAAGAGAAACGTCGTTAGAGGAAGCAGATTTCTCCAGAATGTCACCACAGAATAAGAATACAGTATTTTCATGTAGTTGCAGAAAAGGTAATATACCAGGCTATGCCAGCACCAGTACTGATTAGAACAGAATATATTGCTCTTTATACAAGAAGAGGTTGGTACGATTTTTAGGGTATAGGCATGACCAGATGCTAATGAAGAAAAATTAATACATCATTAAAGTAATAGGTAGGATCATGGTTTTTGAAGTTTGTAAGGGAGAAATAGCCCTATAAGATGTCCCAAGGAAAGATAGTTCCCTGAAGGGAACTGGGGTATATATGAAGCTGGTCTTCAAAGGGCTCATTTATTATTTAACACTAATACTAAAAAAGTTCAACCCAGAGTGTATTTTAGAGAGAGGCAGCAGTCTTGGAGGACTGAGATATTTGAAACAGGATTTAGTGTTGCCAAGAGGCAGATTATTTTTTCCCTACAACTTGGGAGTGGCTTTACTTCAGCTATAGTATTTGAAAGAAAGAGTCCCATTTGGAGAAATTTTAACTGCGCATTTGCACAGTACAACTTGATGCTCTATAGTCTCTGTGATTCAATAGGACCTAGCTCAGAAACAGAATAGAGCTATACTTGGTGGCACAAGCACCTGCTTGGCTAGCGCAAGGACCTGGATTTGATCCCTGGTGTCACATGCCACGCCAGCCCAGAACCCTAAGCATGTTGTTCCACTCTGAAACCAGGCATTCATGGTGCATGTCTGCAATCCCGGTGTTGGGGAAAGCTGCGACAGGTGCATCAGTATAAATACAAGCTGCATAGAGAGACCTTGTATCTAAAAAGAAAAATAAAAGAAATATAGCTATATACGATGACATGGAATTTTAAGCTTACTAATTAGTTGGCAAAGCTAATGATGCTGTAGCTTTAGCTACAATCTGAGTAAATTTCTTTGGCCACAAAAATGACAAAATCTTCCCCATGGAATTCTGCTCTTTCTCTATATTTTGTTAAAGAAACAACCTGTGACACAAAGGGTGTGTGCTGGGATCGGTTTTATGCTACTAGGTAAAATCCAGCATTGAGAGAACACTCACTGTGCAGAGTAAGACCTAGGTACTTGGGGCCAGTTTTACATTTAACTCCTAGAGAATAAAGCTAAGTGGAAGTGTGTGCTACAAGGAAAAATCTCAGAGAGAGAACATCAGGTAGCACATGTTCCATGCTTCATGCAAGAAGGGATATTTTTCTCCCATCACTTCTAACCCTCCTAACCCAGAGGACCAATTCTTTGACATGCTGTCTGCTTCTTGGAAAGATAGGAATGTCTAAAACTTTCATGCTCTGAATATTTACCACACGCACCAAGCTCTGCGCAAGATGATGCATGGAAAGAAGACTGTGACACTTTGGAACCGACCAGGGGATGGCAACACGTGCTTGACACAGGAAATGTGAAAAGAAAGCAGGCTGTTTCTAGGGAGTCTAGACAAATGGAAATCTCAAGAACAAGATGACAATATTGAATTCTCTCATGCAGTTCTTAGATTGTGGTCCAACATCTCTTTTAAGCATGCTGGGAGCAGCATTATTTAAAATATGGTTACAGCAAAAGACACATTGGATTGTTTTGACCAAGGAATCAAAAATGACATGCACATATTTCTATATTTCTATGCATAAGACCCAGGCGAACTTGCATGAGAAAGACACAAGAGGAAGATCACAGAAGACATTGCAGAGGATTGTTCAAGACCAGAAGGAAGGATGGCTTAGAAATTCAACCAAAGCAAGCCGTGTTAATTCTATGCAAATGAATAAAGCAGCTCCAGATGGGGTAGATTTGGGAAAAAGAAATTGGGCACTGAAGTTCCTCAATTTGGGGCAAAGGTTGTTTTAAAGCTTCCGATCTCTGAGCTGGTTGGTTCTCTCAAGCTTAAGAAGGATCTGGTGAGATGCAGGTGGAGGAGTTGGGAGTTGTTTGTGGAGAGAAGAGGCATAATGGAGAGTCCCCATGGCCTCCTGGACCGCCAGTCTCTGGGCATTCTGCTCCCCAGCTAGTGCATGCGCACAGACAGACAGGTACTGGGAGACGCTTGTGCCGGGTGACGACAGAGCTGTGGGGCATCCCAGGCAGGGAGCAGGCCACCCTCTCCTGGGGACAGTCAAACCTGCTAACTTCTGCCAGAAAGCTACCAAAGGCAGGTCACATTCGAGACCATGAGGTGGCTTAGGAGAAGTTTGACTACTAGAAGAAGAAAAAAATATTAATTTTAAACCACTATATATATATATATATATATATATATATATATATATATATATATATATATATAAACACCTAAGACTAAATCCATAACATTTTCAATTTTAGCTTCTAGTGAAAGGAATTTGTTCTTTCTAGAAAACTAATCTGAGCTGAATAATATGGTCACCTAACTTTCACCCTTAGCTTTTGTTATACTTTAGCCAACTGAGCTAGGAACTGAATAATCTGGGCACTGTGCCTTTACTGGAGACCACGCTGTCGCCTCATGCAGTCTCATGTAGAACAGAGACACCCTGCCTCGGCCACAGGCAGGCTACATGACAGATAATTTTGATGCCATGATGACAGTTCTTTTTGTGGATTCCCCAGCACATGGGGTCCCCTTTGTGGGCTCCAAGGAAGCCCACATTAGTACGTGATCTTTGAACTTACCTGCTAAGAGAAGGCATTGTCTACAGTGAGCTAACAGCGCTATTTTGATGGACACAGGTTTCCTTTCTACACTGCCACCAAATTCTCTTTTACTGCATGACAGAACCTATTAATATTATAATATATTAGAGAGCATGAGCATGAGTGTGTGTTGTGTACATGCAGTATGTCACAGACACATACACACCCACCACGGACATTACAAATACAGAATTGGGTCCTTTCCCAAATAAGCTCCTTGTTCAAATATGACCAATTCTGTTTCTATTTTTGCCCGGAGCCACTCACAGCTCTGGGGCTAACAGAGCAGCGTGAGGTCTTCTCTCCCAGGGGTGCTGAAGCTGGGGTCCTCTGGAGAGTATGACTGCCTCCTGCACTCATCTTTCGCTTCATTTCCCCATTTGCAACCAAGCCCAACACGACATGCAAGTGATTTTGTGGAATTGTTAAGATATTCAACTCTGAACAGATCCAAGGCTCTAGGAAGACAAAGATACTAGGATAACACAGAAAATGTAATTTTAAAAACCTCTTTGATTGATGGAGATGCCTCTCCAAGCAGAGGACAAGTTTGACCATCGCTTTTAAGTTACCAAAGGGGGAAATTCTTCTGTTCTGATTGAATATAGCAATGCGAAGTTACATTTGGCTCTGCAGATGCTCTGCTCCATGATAAATGAGGCGCGGGGCTGCCTGAAAGTTCATGACTGGGATTGCTGTTGGGAGAGATTTCAGGTAAATTGTGCTCCAGTCCAGCACTGCAAGAAGAGGTAGCAGACTACGGTTTGTACTGGGAAGGAGAAGAAGAGCATGGCTTTCCCCTGGGGACAGACCTGTGGAGAGAGGCTCTAGAAAGGGGTGGAGGTGCATGTACCTGTGGAGGCTGTGGCACTGATGGTTTTGGTCCGGAGGCTAGGAGCAAGTCCAGAGAGGTAGATAATGAAATCAGTACTAGGGGGGAGCCCTGAGATGTGGGCAGTTCGTTCAACACCAGATATATTATATTCCACCATCTGCTGCAACCTATTGGAATCAATAATTTCAATGGTAAAGGTCTCGAAGCTCCCATCAGTAGCTGTCCAGGAGAGATTGAAGCTCTCAGGAGTTATGTCAGAAATATTTAAGTCTCCAATTTCAGGTTCTTTGGCTGCAAAAAATGGGGGGGTAGGGGTGGAGAAAAGAAAGAAAAATACATTTAAATTATTCACTTGGCTGTTTTAAGGTTGAAGTTAGTCAAGTCATTGCTGGGAAGAAAGACCTGACAGGCCGGGGTTATTGTGACATGAAGCCATTCTACTGGTCAGTGCCAGTGAGAGAAGCAAAGGGCTTTTGTTAAGAGACGTATTTAGGAAGGAAAACACTGCAGCTAGATTTCCCTACTCTGCACTTGCCACTCATGTTCAAGCCCTGGCGAGGTTCTTCTGACAGGGAAGATCAGCTGGGTGATGCCAGGGGGAGCTGGCAGCCACACCTGTCCCCAGGAGCCTTGTCTCTGGGTATCTGCCTATAGTCAAAAGCACAGTGCTGGCAGTTTCCAAGCTCATTTTTTTGTTTGTTTGTTTATTTATTTTTATGGCTGGCGCAGCATGTGGTGCCGGGGATCGAACCGCGGTCCCTGCAGCTGCCTAAGCTTTCTTAAGCAGGCGCTTTAGACCACTGAGCCATCCTGCTGGTCCCCCAGTTTCCAGGCTCTTGAGTGGCACCCAGGAGCCTGAGACTACTTGAATGCCCTCTCTGACACCCTGCACTTTGTGAGCCCTCCAGGCTATTCCAGTGACAACTAAGTCCTTCGGACCCTACTGGCCTCCCAAGGTGCTACTCTGAGGTGTCTGATAATTTGGCTTAGGGGCTGCATAAATTTTCTCAGTGTCATTCTTGTGTGTTTTCATACTTCAGATAAGTTTGAGCCAGCTGTTCTCACACTCTGTTAAAAAAAAAAATGCGTGTCCCTTGTAATTGGATCTATGTGGGCCCAGGAGGCTAGTCCAGGACTGCCGATCAAGAGAGTGGAGCCAACAAGGCGGGTCGAGCAATCTGGTAGCCAAGAAATAATATTTTGGGTTGGAGATGGTCCCGCTAGCGCTTCTGTGAGCAACCGGGAGGGATACAAGATGCCTAAAGCGGGCAGGGCAGGGATTGCACAACGCGTGCTGGCTCTCCAGCAAAGCAGATGGCTCCTGGTCTCTGAGGCCCGCCGCCTCAAGCTGTTTGCTGAGACACTGATCAGACACTGACCAGTTCATCTGAGGCAAGAATGTTGCTGCTATTAAAACAGAAAGGCACACGGCCGGATAAAAATATGAATGGCATCCAAACCACAAGATCTGCAGGGAAACTCAGCAGTGAGTGATTTCTCTGCCTTCTGGGAAGAAAGGGTTTGTGGGTGTCAGACAAAAGAGCCCTGGGGCACGTTCAGTGCAGCCCCCACTGCAGTTGCTGGGCATCTTAGAGTCACTGAGCACACACTTAGTTTGCCCACATTTTATGACATCTCAGTGAGGGACATAATGTAATGACCCAGGCTGAGCTTCAGAGCCGCGTTCTTAAGTGTTTTTAAGTCAACAAGGACGGAGGTAGCTCTGACAAGGGAGTTTAGTTACAATAACTATGTAAAAAGTGGAGGCAGTCAGATGCAGTGCAAAGCCACCCAGCAAGGTGGGAAAGAGAGGCAGAGGACAGCAGTGGCAGAAGAAGGCTGCATGCTTTATCAGGGAAACCCCAGGCCTTGGAACCAGGGAAAGAGCAGTGAATGAACCCTACAGTGCAGGCCCCTGGGTGTGGGCTGGGGAGTTGGCTGCTGCCAGTGCAATACTCCAGGAAGCAAAATCCTGATTCAAAGAGCAACAAGGCTATCAGTTCTCTTCACATTCATTGTCTGGAACATTCTCTGCTGCAAGCTGCTGAGTGGGTTTGCTGATGAATGGCTTTCTCTTTGGTACAGTTTCCACTTATAATTGTGCCCCTCCCCTCCCCCTTTTTGGTCTAGCAATTTGCTAATTTGATGTTCTAACAATGACTCAGTATCTGAGGGAATTGCCTGGAGGAGGGTAATTCAGTTCTCTTCTTCTATTCAGTGCATTGTAAAGAAATATTTTGTAAATTCAAGAAGCACGGGCCTTTAGGGATTTGGAAATAGTAAGGCACCATTTCTCAAGTAAATAAACTGTGCTCTATAGGAACATATACATGGGGAGGGTAGGCTATTAAATAGATGGCTGCACTTGGAGAACAGAATTAAAGCCCATCAGGCTATTTCCAGAAACACAAAGTCCTCATACTAAGGAGATGCTGGTATAGGGCTAGTTCGATGAAGCTTGGCTGCTGGAGGCTGGGGGCCTGGAGGGCACAAAGGGGGTATCTGAATGGCTCATCATCGCCATGTCAAAGGCTTTGGACAAGAGTGCAGTATGCAAGGAAGTCTGAGCATGCGCGGCCAGCGGCTGAAGGGAGCCTGGCAAACATGCAGGGCTGGAGGGAAGCCGGCTGCCCATTCCATCTCCTAAAGAAGAGTGGGGAATGTTGGGGACAGAGCATGGACAGTGAAGGAGAAGGTACCTGTGGAGGCCTCTGCAGAGAGCGGTGGCGTTCTATAGCCCTGGATCACCCCATAGATGGAGACCCTGTAAGGGGTACCAGCCTTGAGACCCGGAAGGTCCACAGCCCGCAGGCTGCCAGGCACTGTGAGGTTCTGAGTGGCCTCCACCTTGTTGGCCTCCTGCACCTGAATGACAAAGTGCTCATAGGCCTGGTCAGCTGCAGTCCAGTTGAGTCTGAGGCCGTCCCAGCCAAGCTCAGTCATGGCTAAGTCTCCCAGCTGGGGGAGTTCCTCTGAAGAATGACAGAGAGGTATTGGTCAGTGCTGCAAATTAAATAAGGAGAAATAAAGTCCCACAGCCCATATCCAGGAAAAAGAGGGAGGAGGAATGGAGGGAGAGGGAAAGAGGGAGGCCCGAGAGAGAATTTGCTTTATGGTCATTCCTAGTCACTGGGAACATTCTGCTTGAACTTGGTACTCTACAGCTTTCATTAGAAGCAGAAGATGGTCAAAGATGGACTCATCTGTATTGTTCATGCCTGAGATAGCACAGCACACCACTGTACAAGTACCCAGAAGTCCCTGAGCATGCAACAGCTCCGGGGCACAGGGAGAGGGGCCAGTGTGAGTAGTCTGGGTCAGGGGAGTGGGCAGAGACTGAGAAGTACAGATCTCAGAGGTAGACAGGCCTTGGCTAGAATTCCAATAGTAACATTCACTGACTGTGCTACTTTGGATATGCCACTGCTGCTCTCTGAGCTTCACTCTCTTTAAGAGGAACTGAGAGGACATCTGATTGGATTGCATGATGAATAAATGATGGATCATACCGGAGGACAGAGAACTTCACTGCTAGATGTCTCCTTTGGAGCTTCTCTGGTCATGTGGGAGACCCTCACCAGCTTCATTTCCTTGTTTGACATTAGAAATTATCTCATTGAAGGCTAAATGGTGTGTGCTTGGGTTCACAGAGCATGTGCTGCTTCAGGTTTGGATAAGTGTGTTTTACCTCTAGACGTTTCTTATTATTATCACTTATTAAGAGACCTGGAAATGAGAACATGGAAAACTCCACTGTTTATGAGGTGCTGCTGAAGGTCACAGATGACTTCTCTGCCTCCCTTAAGGCAGACGTGGCCACAGATTTGAAGTCAGAGAGGTCTTCAGGGGCCTCATAGAGAGAAAAGGACCAAGAGGGAGACAAACAGAGAGACAGAGAGACCGAGACGGAGATGGAGATAGAAACAGAGAGAGACAGAGAGTCACAGAGACACAGAGAGACACAGAGAAAGAGACAGAGAGAGAGAGAGAGACAAAGAGAGACAGGAAGGGAAAGGAGAGAGACACAGAGAGAGAGAGGGACACAGAGACAGAGGACAATGTTCTCAGGTGTCGCAGGATTCAGTGGAATGGAAGCCTGAGCAAGTTCTGCCTTTTAGGGGATGGTTTTTGAGCTGTGTTCCACACAACCTGGCACCTCTGGCAGGACTGTTTTGGGGACAGATATGTAGGCTTGCCCCGTCTTCTTTCCTAGCTCACTGAAAACAGCTATCTGTCATGTAGAGGTGTTCCCCAGAAGATTTCCTTTGCTAAAGAAGTTTTCTTCGTAAAGACAGAATTTTGCAGAACTAAGCATGTGGGTCACTATTGTTCTGTACCCAGATCACACATGTCCCAAAGGTCCATTTTACTCTTGTTTGCTTGGAAGCCAGCCCAGCCCAAGAAACACAGGGCAGTGGTAATCTGGTCGCCTCAGGTATGCCATGTGGCTGTGGGCCTCTTTAGAACTATTTCTAGGAGTCTCACAAAGAGCGTACAGTTTTCTATGCTAGGTGAACCAGCATATCTTCAGGGGACAAATTGAAAGGAACTGCCATTTTTATTTTTCTCTACATGTTGAGTGAAGAGCACTGAACTTGAATGAGCTGTCCTTTCTTGGAAATGTTCTTGCTTTCAGAAATTGTTATGAAATAGATGTGAAAATTTCAGCTCCCTCCCCCCGCCCCCCGCAAAAAAGAGCAAAACAAAATTATACCATTCCCACTGATTTTTCTGTAGAGACCAGGTTAGGAGTTGGGTGTAAGTTAGTGACCCTGAGCTCAGGAATGATATGGTCCTTCTAGAAAGTTCTGACTGTGCTGTGTCCCTCCTGTGTGTGCTGTTTTTCATTATGTCTGTTGTTATATGATACATTTTATTATTTGCTATTTGATACTGACTCTAGGATGAGTAGGGTGCTCTGCTAATTACTGTTATTCATGAGCTAATTTAGTGCTTGGAACAGTATTCTGATTTGAAAATATCTCTGATTTGAAAACGAGAAAAGAAGGCCCAGACATAGAAAGTGATCTATCCAAGCGTATTCAGCCAGTAAAGTGGAATTCCAGCCAAGGCCTTCCTGAGTTAGAGATTCACCCGCCTGTCAGCCATGTTAAGGCTGGGTGCTCTATCACATAGAGATGTTCCAATCAATTGACAACCTGGCTCCTGCCACATCTCTGGTCTGGAGGGAGGGTGGTATACCTGTAAAGACCTCTGCAGCAAGGGGTTGAGTGTGGTGGCCTCTGACCTCACCACGCAGGGTGATCCTATAAGCAGTACCAGCCGTGAGGCCTGGGATCTCTGCAGAGCGCAGGCTGCCAGGAACAGTGAGGCTGTGAGTCCCTTCCACCTGGTCAGCCTCTTGTACCTCAATGACAAACTGGTCATAGGTGTCATCTGGGGTGGTCCAGTCCAATGTGAGGGCATCCCAGCTAACTGCGGTCACTGTGAGGTTTCCCAGACTGGGAAGCCCCTCTGCATAAGGACACAGAGTCACTGAGTTACTAAAAAAGGCAATGCATGCTGGGATGCAGGTGAGATGGCTTTTTGGCTAAGGTTGGGCTGAGTTGTCTGGTTAGTGTCGATTCCAGATGTGTGATTTATAGCTGGGCTGAACACACTCTCCCTGTTGGCACTGAAGCCAGGGCTTTTCTATTCAGCCTTTGGGAATGAAAGATGGCTTAAGTAATTGTTCACAAGTTCCATTCCTGACGTACAAACAGGACTTCAGGGAGTCCTGTAGAGTTCTCAAAACGAGCTCAGAGCTATTGTTTTAGTAATAAGTTATGCTTTCCAACTTCTTAGGTATTATGACTAGACCTTTCTTTGTAAGAAAAGTCACCTCTCACTTTGGTCAAGGAAGAGAAGGTGGAATTTTCCATGGAACCACCCACTGGGCCATGGCTAGAGCTTGGCCAAATAAGGGATGTGACATTTAGGAAGACGCAAGGATGAATCACTGGTATTTCCCCCGATACGGTAGGGTGCTAAACCTTTGACTCCTCTTGAGCAAAGACAAGAGAGACAGAGCATAGCAGTGAAACGATCTAGAGTACCTGTCCAGACTTCAACAAAGTGAGGGGCTGTGGTGAAGTCCTGAGTGACCCCGCGGATGGTGACTCTATACTGAGTGGCTGCTCTGAGCCCTGGCAGGTCCACGGACCTCAGCCCTCCTGGGACTGTGAGGTTCTGGGCCGCTGTCACTGAATCAGCTTCCTGCACCTGAATGTAGAAGTGCTCATAGGCTCCTTCTGGAGCAGTCCAGTTGAGTTTTAGGGCATCCCAGCCCACCTCGGCCACTGTGATCTCTCCCAAATCGGGAGTCTGCTCTGGAAAAGGATAAAAAAACAGTTTACATCGCATGTGAAGATCCAGGAAATCTTGAACACAAGGTTTGATACTGCTTAAAAGTGTGACTCTCTTTAGAAAAAAGTGTATCATGCAACTTTCTAATTTTAGAACTAGAGCAGAGGAAGAGGTCTGGGTAGCGATTGTTCTCTTATCTTGTGAAAGAATTGCCTTAAATACCAATAGATGAAGGGGTGTATTTAGTAGCATTTGTTTTTCTCTTTTAATATGGTGTGTAAACATTTCTCAACAGGAAGGAGCCTGTTTCTGGGAGCAATGTTTTTTCCCAGACTGTCTCACAGCATGGCTTCCATACAGCCCCAGAAAGAGGTCTCAGGGAATGAGATGTCATGGCAGCCGTAAAGCTCAGTAACCCGATGGTTTGGCTGTCCATTATTAGATATCTTGGTACTGCTACTTGTGGCAGAGCAAGTCTCTTTGTTAGGGTTTGAATGAAAGATTTCTCCTGAAAGACTCATGAGTTCAGATGTGGAGCTTTTGGGAGATGGTTAGATGGTGGGGCGGAGGTGTGCCTACACTCAAGACTAATCCATCAATGAATCCTGAGGCCCGATGGGAGGAAGACCTGGAAAGTTACATCCTGGCCCCAACACTGTCCTCTTTCTCTGGTTCTTCCTTGCACTGGATCATGCTCACTATAAGCTGTAGAGTTTTCCTTCTCCCCGTCCTTCTGTGATGGTGTTCCTGTCCTGGAGCCTGCGCATCTTGAACTGAAGCTGTGAATCAAAGTAAATCTCCCTCTTTCATGGTGTGTGTATGTGTGTGTGTATGTGTGTGTGAGGGATGATGTCATCCCGGAAGTGAAAAAGCTGACTAGCCAACCCTTCCAAAGTTAGTTGTTTCTGACTGTCCTTGAGTGTTTCCTGTTGGGAAAATAGAAATTTTAAATAGAAAAGTAGGAAGTACCTGTGGAGGCCTCAGCAGAGAGCAGTGGCGTTCTATAGCCCCGGATCACCCCATAGATGGAGACCCTGTAAGGGGTACCAGCCTCGAGACCCGGAAGGTCCACAGCCCGCAGGCTGCCAGGCACTGTGAGGTTCTGAGTGGCCTCCACTTTGTTGACCTCCTGCACCTGAATGACAAAGTGCTCATAAGCCTGGTCAGCTGCAGTCCAGTTGAGTCTGAGGCCGTCCCAGCCAAGCTCAGTCACGGTGAGATTTTTCAGTTCAGGAACATGTTCTGAATAATGACAAAGCTGGGGTCAGTAAAACTATCACTCAAAATGCTTTCCTTCTGAGAACCCATAGATGGAAAACAGGCTGTTGACAAAGAAAGGTATTTGGAGCCCAAGTGGAAGGTTTTGTCCCTTGTTGTCCCTAAAGGCACTGCCTCCTTTAAAACATTAACAGAAAAATATCCCTGCAATAACTTGCTCTTTGTGTTTGTCATTTGGTACTATGTTTTTGTATTGACTAGTGGCCTGTAGCTATAGCAAACTTCATACTGTGGAGCATCTGTATTGGTGATGCTCCAGTGGGGTCACTTTCCCACTTTGGAAAGCATCTCTCATCCTATGGGAGTGGCCCTCGGCTGAGCCTGGGGTCTGAGTCCAGCCCTTTGTATTCCAAGACAGTTAGCAACTTACAGATTTTCTTTCTTCCCGTGTAGCTTAAGTCTCTTCTAGAAAACCGAGTTTAAACATGGTTTTTATGGATATGTAAAGCTTACTTGAAAGCAGCATTATGAGCCATAAGTAGAAAAACGATTGTTTCCTTTAAATGAAAAAAGGTAATTCCCACTCTGTAATATAGCTCACATAGGGATTGCATCCTTTTTGGGGATATGGATGCCTTTGTATCAAGCACTGCAGTACAGATCACAAGCACTAGTGAGGTAAATGGAGAAAGGTGAAGAGCCTTTCAAAACATATCCTTTGCTGGGTAGAAAGACCAAGACTCTGGGAGAAAGAGCTCAGTGGCATAAGTACCTTCCTGGCAAACGCCAGGCCCCAAGTTTGAGCCCCAGTGCCCAAAAGAAAAAAAAAAAAGCCTACTACAATCAATAAAAAAATTATAGAATGTCTATCAGAAAATCACTTATATGCACTTGCTTTAGGGGGAATCATTTGCCCTGGGCTGAACTTAAGTAGCCTTTGAATAACCTAGGAAGAAAAGACCTCTGGAAATGGTCCTATAAACAAGAGAGTGGGAATTGCCTTTTTTCATTTAAAGAAAACAATCGTTTTTCTACTTATGGCTCATAATGCTGCTTTCAAATGAGACATATGTACCCATAAAAACCATGTTTAGACTTGAAAGAATCTTGCAATAAAAAATATCCTTTCATGGGAAAGTAAATTATTTTCTAGACTATATTAGATCCATTGATGTGTTTAATCTTTCCCTCAATTTGGGAGGACATCCTTTTTAATTTGTTGAATATCAATAAAGCTCAAATCCCTCCACTTGGTTTTTTTCTTTCTTCTTTAAAACTTATTTTGCTCTAGGACATAGGCACAGAAACTGTAACTTGAGGTACTTGGCTTGCTGCCTCGTTTGGTAATTAGAAAACTGGCATCAGTTTTTACATTTTGAAGTGGTTGATTTTGAAATAAAAGCCCACAGAAGAATGTTATTTCATGATTCATGAAAATCAAATGGTATGCAGATTTCAGTGTCATAAACTGTTACTGGAACAGAGTCACACTTGTCGTTGGTGGCTGCCTTTGTGCTACAGGTTTCTGTATGCAGTTGAGTCTCTGTGACAGAAACTCCATGGATTGCAAAGTCTGAAATGTACCGCAGAAAACACTTGTGATACCCACTCTAGAGCTACTGAACACGTGTGTCCAAGCCCTGTAGCAGTTTGAAACCACTCACAAAATCTCTCTAGGAGAAGGAAGGGACCTCTGACTCAAAGTGATATATCTGATTAGGGGAAAGCAAGGAAAGTCAGCTATTAGGTATTAGTAAGTTCATGGCCAAAGCCAGACACAGGGCCTCCACCTACAAAATTATATCCTTGGTCTTGGGGTTTAACTAAACTCAGGAGTACATGTTGCTCAAATGTTATAGCACTCTTCATACATAAACAGGTAGGGGAAAAAAAACCTAAGAGCTAAATAAGTAAGGCAAAGATGAAAATAGGTAAAATGAAATCACAGTTTCTGTACCCCTCCTTAGCTTACTTTATTATTTTTCCTGCTCTATAAAATCACTGTGAGAAATTTGACACTAACAACCAACACTTTCATGTGAAGTAAGGCACTGTTTCCTTTTTCCAGGTAACTGCTTCTTAAGCCTTATCTCCACTTATGACCATGAAAGAAACTTGAGAATCAGGTTACAAGTAATTTAGGGTGAGTTCCCTAAGTAGAAGAGGAGGGACGCACTGCGTACAGGTCATATGTTCAGCCATACCAGTGAAGACTTATAGAGAAAGGGGCTGGCCAGATAGCTCAGCAGATTAGAGCACCTGCTTAGGCAGAGCCCAGTGGCTGGCATGCTGCTGTGGGACACACAGAGACGACAACTGAGACTAGGTATGGTGGCGCACACCTATAATTTCAGTACCTATGAAGCTGAAAACAGGAGAACCACTGTGAATCTGATCTATGTAGTGGGACCCTGTAGACCTGTTAGGCCCTGTCTTAAATACATTAGAAAAAGAAGACTTATAGAAAGAGAGAAGAACCATGTTGGAAAACGTCTCTTCCTGATGAGAATCATCTCATCTCTTTGAACTGGCTCTTGCACAGATCACCAGTGCTTTTACACAACGACCCTCAAAACTTGCTTCATCTGTTCATACAGCCAAGAGAGTTCTTTCCTTATAATAATACTATGTGCGCCAGCCAACAGTAATAGTCATGATCTTCCATCGGGATTATTGACTCTTCACATTTCTTATGGACAAATCAAGAACAAGCTCTGTTTCTTATCTGAGAGGCAGCTGTCATCATGTGTGCAGTGCATGATGTACACGGGTGCCCTCTAAAACCCCTCCAGTATTGGCAGGTTCAGTAAAAGGTGCAACACCCACAAGTGCAATCTCTGGACAATTGGAATGAAGAGGAATGAGAATTATGAAATGGAAAGGGGAGTTTGTAATGAATAAAAATCTAGTGGGCAGGAGTTGAGGTGCGGCCCGAGAAGCTGCCCATAAGTGCTAACTCTCCAGTTCTGCAGCAAGGGCACCCATGAGCTCACCGCCCCAGAAGCCCACGTTCCCATGATGTGCTTGCACACTGACCTTCCTGGCATTTCCTTATGAAAAGGCCATTGTCGTTTGCTTACAGCTGTGCACCAGAATCTACCCTCTGAACAATGTCAGTGGGCCTAGGACATCAGAATTTTCAAACTCCAAGGCTGAGCTCATGGTGGGTTGAGCAGATAGCCTGGAGGAATTTCTGGCACTGTCAATTTCAGATCTTTATAAATTCCTGCCATCCTTTGGAAGACAGTAACTACCAACCATCAGCTGAATGGCTCTTAGTGCTCAAATGACACTTGTGCAGAAGAATGTCTCCTATAGCAGGACAATGGTCAAATCTAAGACTGGCGGGGGCACTAAGGGACAGGTTAAGTTCCAGTCTTACCTTGTCAAGATAACATAATTGACACAGGCGGTTTTGGCTATGTTAACACTCCTGATGACTCTTTGCAACTAGAGTTAAAGAAGAATTTTCATGTCACAGGAATGAAATCTCTCAAAGCATGTTAGGAGTGTGTATGAAGTTGTCACAGCAAAACCCAATATTTTATAAAATTAACATGGACTAACACACACATATGTTTGGGGGTTAAAAAGAAGAAGAAGAAGAAGAAGAAGAAGAAGAAAACTGAATGCCTGACTCTGTCATCCACAGTCCTCTGCAGAAGTCTGGGATGATGGCTGTAGCCTGTTCCTTGCTTTGCAATAGAGAAAGATGGTGTAGCTTGTGTCCAAAGAGCACAGAGTTTCTCCTCACATGCTAGTCTTCTGTTTGGAAATTTCACTGATCCTTCTACACGTGCCTGCCCGCTTTCCCTCTGTCAGGTGCCGCGTCTCCCCAAAATTTCTCTCAACTCTTCTATCCTTTGTGACCCTCACATGCCCTTAGTCTAAAACACAGATAAGTTCCATTCTTACAATTTTGTTGTTGATTATCTATCTTTCTCATTGTTTCTGTAAGGACATATGCTAACATTGCTTGGTTTAGAGTAGCTATGAAATGAATTTTTGTTGGAAGATTAAATATCAGAATACATTGCAATTTGCTCCATGATAGAATCAAAATAGCATATCGGGGCAGAATGTTCTCTAGAACCTGTAGCTGTGGTTAAAAACAAAATTCCCCTTTCTGCGTCCAAACATAATGTGAATTACTGGAGTGTCACTGTGGAATGTTAGGCTGCTATGGAAAGAGACTACATTGTCCTTGTGTTTCTACCTATTGTCTCTTTATGCCCTGTGTTGCTCAGAGCAAATTCATGGCCTTGACCTTCTGCAGAGTTTGTTTGGGCTTGTCAGAATACAGATGAAGGAAGTGGTGGGGAAAGAGAGGAAGAAAGAGGAAGAGGAATAGGAACAGGGTGAGGGGGTAAATAGCTGGCACACGTTGACTTTCTTAATGCTAACAAGGAGAATATCTCTCCTTTCTCCTGCCTTCCTTTCTTTCTTTTGTTCTTTTTTGTTTTGTTTTCTTTCTTTATTCTTTTCTTCCTTACTTTCCTATCTAGATTTAGCTGAATGAAAGACTTTCTAAGTGAATAAACTTCCCTTCTCCATTATCCTTCAGGGAGATAACTGTGAATGTAGAGATGGAAAGTAGGACCAGAAAATTTAATACAAATGCTTTCTCTTAAGTAGCTGGGTCTCTGAGTGCTCATGAAGTACATGCCACACTCAGCTGTGTTTAAGGCACTTGGGGCACAACAGCCAATGAAGGAGACAGGTATTTATTCTGGCAACTGTAGGAGACAAGCCATGACAAAAAGCCAACTTCTATCTGCTGTCATAGCTGATGAGCATCCCCAGGCACTGCAGGGCAGTATGGTGTGTGTGTGTGTGTGTGTGTGTGTGTGTGTGTGTGTGTGTGTGTGTGTGGTGGGAATACATCAAGAAGGCAGTGGCAGAAACATCACCTGTTTTGCATGACACCAGTGAGGAAAATGGGCAAGAATGTGAATGGTGCCAGAAAGGTAAGGGAGGGCCCTGCCACCCTTGGGGGAGTCTTGTGCCTGCTTCGGGCATGATGGATAGCCAAGCTATCCCTGTTTTCAACACAGGGCTACATAGTGCAAAAAGCTTGTGTTGTGACCTGAAAATTCCCTAGGTAAAAATACATATGGGCCATCAATCTCCAATTCTCTTCGTAAAACCAACAGTGAGGGGCCAAGGAGACAGCCAGTGACCCAGAGTGGTGGAAAAGAGAGAATCGCCTCTGTCACTGACAATGTGAAAACTACTGAACTGCCTAGCTCCGAGTTCTTCTAATGAGAAGAAACAGACTAAGATCTCAATTAAGTGACTAACTTGAGAGTTCTGCTGTAGCTGGCTGAATATATTTCAAATGACAAAGACTCTCCAAGGCGTTTCCCCACACGCCTGTTGCAAGTTTTCCACTGATTATTAAGACTTAGTAGGACAACCTCTTTAACACGGCACTTCCATCTCCATCACGACAACTGCTGCTCCTGAATCTCTCAGGGGCTCAGCTCAGTGGTTAAGCTCAATGGTCAACCCAACTGGCATGGGAGTGCAGGAGGAGTGTAGGAGATTAGTAAAACATCCTTCTGGGAGAGTCTGGTAGATGCTTGAGAAGCAGCCTCGAGTCTTTCTCTGACCCCTCCCTCTACCTTTCGGGGGCCATATTCCTGTTTTCCTCCCCTGCCCCCATGAACTCAGCACCTCTGTTATACCACACAATGTGTTTGCCTTGAGGAGACAGCCAGGGATGGAATCTCCTTGGAGTTGTAGGTTTCAGGTACTTGGTTGCGGAAGGCAAAGGGGGAGAGTCTAATCCAACAGCCTTTACTTGCTTGGGTGCTGCCTCACATTCTGAGTGTCCAGTCTCCTCCAAGGACTGCCAGCAGAGCCACACGGTGGTGTCTGTGTGACCGACCCACTTCCCTTCACATATCAGCACAGTGCAATGTGTGCAGGGGGATGCTTACTAATTATATTAAAAGCTAAGAAAATGACTCGCCACACCCTGAACAAATACCACTTTCCACTTATATCTCCAGTACAGAGTGGTCAAGATCGAATGAGTTGTTTTTCCCACAGGAGAAACCATTCATGCTTCTGATTATCTCCTTACTATCTCCTCTTCACACTGGTGAGGTGTGGCTGTGGCTTCGTGAGCAGGGCGAGTGGATGATAAGTGGCCTTAGAGGCCAGGGTGTAGCTGCCATCTTGGCTAACCTCCTCATGACTAAGAGAAAAGGGAAAGCGCGGGCACAGCAGGAAGGCAAAGGCCTTGTCTTGTTCTTCAGGAGCAGCCTAAAAGGATGCGAAAAGATCTGAAATAAAATTATTTCATAGAAAATAATGAAATCATTATTAGCATCGTCGAAGTCATCTTTAAAAAAATGAAAAGTAAATTAATTGTTAGGGTAAAGAAGGAAAATAGCACTTTATAATATTCTGTGAAACCATGTTTTGATGGAAAGTAACACAGCAAACACCAACCTAGGAGCTGTATGTTCTCCTGGAATGAAATACTTTACAGTCTCTGTTGCCCAGCTAGAGGGCTTAGTTGGCTCAGTTGGCCGCAGGATGAGTGGACGCTGGCAAAGACGATGGGAAGCCCCTCCAAGCGCCGCAGAACATTCTGCCATCTGGATTTGTCACATGAGGACAACCTTGCGGAAGGGGACTGCAGCCTTCAGAGTGAGCCCCGGGCTTAGAGGCTTATGGGATGACTCACCAGTGGACGCCCTCACTCGGGCCGGCTTGCTCCTGTGCCTGCCCTTCTCCGCCGTGAGCAGGATGGTATACTCCTGGCCGGGCTCCAGGCCTCGCAGCACGTGGGAGGTGGTGTCTCTAGGCAGCTGCTCCTCCACCGATTGGCCTGTGGGGAGGCTATAGTTGAGGCGGTAGCGGTCAAACTTGGCCAGTGGCATCTTCCACAGCAGGGTCAAGCTGTTCTCTGTGGTTTCGGAAGCCTGGAGGTCCTTGGGTGCATCGATTTCTGGGAGAAAAACAGAGACAGCTAGTCCTTAGGAAAGAAGGGACAATTGTTTGAGGGGCTGAAATCACCTATCTGGGCTGGAGCCTTGGGACAGCCTTGGGAGCTGCACGGTTGAGGACATTTCCATTTCGGAGTCTCTGTTTCTACTTTAGTAAAACAGATTATTTATACATCACCTTGTTGGGTGCTTGGAAGATCAAAAATGACATAGTGGTATACTTGTATGCTGAAGTTGTTTATGTGAACCAGAGACAGGGCCCTCACTAGGCTGGATTTTACTGAGAAGTAAGTTGCTTCCCTTTCTGGCTACCTGGTCTGAGATGCTTTGGTTATATGGCCCAGGTGGCCCAACACAAGCAGGATTCCATTAATGTCACATTAGTCAGATGGCAGAACTGAAGAACAGAGTGCTACACACCCAGCATTAGCCAGAAGGGGAGGCCATGTAGGAGTGGTGGCAACAAAAGTTGATAGTGCATGGGGCTCTGGGGTAGAATAACTTGTGTCTGCACCTTAGGGCTGGGCCCACAAATCTACACCTGTGATGAAGTGACCTAGAAATAAACAGACACACATACACATGTGTGTGACACTGGAGGGACCGGAATAAAGTGGAGAGATTATATCAATATTAATTTCCTGGTTCTGGTAATAGTCTATGCACATGCAAGATGCTACCTTGCACTAACTGGGGGAAGACCGTGGGGTTCTTTGCAGGATTTCTCAGAACTGCTTGTGAGCTTACAATACTATATATAGGATGTGTTGAATATGTATATTCTCGTTTTGATTATTTATATATATATATATATATATATATATATATATATATAGTTATATAATAAATATTTCAAGGGATTGTATAAATGAGCCCCCTCTTGACCCTGAATGCAGATATGTCCTGATCTGGGATGTGTTACAAACTACCTTGCTAGAGTTCAAGGGAGAGGGCATGCTGGGTCGGGGTTTGTCCCTCTATGGAGAAATGTATACACATGCACACACGTGTACATATGTACGCATGCATACATATAAAGGTCCAAGGTTGGGTCCTGAATTCTTTTGGAATTTGCGAAGTGTGATCTCATGCCCTTTATACTTCAGCCTCCCTTTCCTCCTACTACCTGGGGGACACAAGTTAGAAACTGGTGGAAAAGCAGACGGAACAGTTCTCTGGATACACACATTTCCCATTAAACAAAAATGAAAACAAAAACAAAAACCTTAGGGAAGGAATCAGTAGCTTTAAGTCCTATACCCCACTTAGGGCTTCCTTGAGGCTAAAACTGCAGGATGCAGTCGATAAAAGCAGGACCTGGAAGCCAGGCATGGTGGCGCATGCCTACAACCCCAGGAGTGAGGAGCTAAAGATGGAGGACTGCTGTGAGCTCAAGGCCAGCTTGGGCTATCTAGTGAGAAGACAAACAAATAAACAAATAAACAAACACTAAGAGAAGCAGGACCTGGGTTTTACTATCATGCACTCTTCTTCCTGCAGGTAGAAACCCCTAGATGCATTTTAATTAGAAAATGGCTTATTAATAGGCAGAATTGACAACCCACTGAAATACATAGACTTCTTGTAAAATCTAGCTCGGATTTTTCTTTCAAAGTCCTCCTCCCCCCATGCCCCTCCCTGTACAGAAAACACTTTTGACTTCATTGTTCAGCTGGGCATGCTTGGATGGTAATGATGGTGATGGCAGTGATAGATATTTCATGGTCCTAAGGACTGAGCCCAAAGTCTTTGGCTGCAGCTTTGTACTCGGCCCTCCTCATTTTATTAAGTGTTGAGATATGGTCTTGTTAAATTACTAAATTGCTCAGCTGGGTTTGATGTTACAATCGTGCTACCTCACCCTCCCAAGTACCTGGGAAATAGGTGTGTGCCACCATGCTTGTCTGTGTGACTTTCAAATGGAGGCTCTATGCTAGATAGCCTCAGAACCCTCCCTCTCCTTCAGGCTTCTGCTGTCCTCCTTAGGAGGCTTCTGCCCCACCAGCCCCATGTTGCCTGCTCAGTGGCAGCTGTGGGTGGGTGGGCATCCCTGGTGTGCTCACCTGTTGCGGCATTGATAGTGGCTGGATCACTCTCCCTGTCCTCCTTCACAGCAGAGACTCCAATCCCATACTCAGTTCCTGGCCTCAGACCTAAGAGAGAAGACACAGGTTCTGACCCAGGACACTCTGGTTTCTCAGTGTCCAGGACCTCACCTATTGGAGCTCTAGGGAGTAGGAAGTGTTAGGAAGTGGGCTTATTTCTTTGGAGGTCTGCAAAATGAAGAGATGTGGGAGCAGGTGCCTGTGTTTTGAGGACCCCCAGGGTGCTCCACTGGGGACAAGGGATACCCACCTGTGAGTGTGGTTTTGGTGGTGGTCTGCTGACTCTTTGGAACATCGATCTCGGCGTGGTCACCTCCAGAGATGGGCGCGTACTTGATCCTGTAGCTGTCGATGGCTGCCTTGACGTTTCTCCATTCCAAGGTGATGCTATCGTCTGTCTGGGAGACACGTCGGAGATTCCTGGGAGCATCCAGGCCTGTGGAGGAGGAATGGGAACCTTTGCAGTGCAAATGTCAGGCTCCAGGAGAGCAGGGGTCTTGTGGGCTCAGGCCACTGGAAAGAAGTGACATATCCTCCCCACTACGACACCCACATATCCCTTTTCTCTTGGCTGATACATGAATCTAAACAAATCCTGCAGGTTTGACCTCTTTTCCTGTTATTGGTATGTGTGATATTTTAGTCCTCTGTGTTTTTTCTAAGACTTTGGGTTTAAAAAATAACAACAAAAAAAAAAATGTAAAATATCATGGTCTGTTGTGTTTCACCATTATAATTCTAGTAACTCATACAGTGCTTACTGAACTCTGAAACGCTAACTGAATAAACAATTGAGATGTTGGTACTTTAAAAATAATGTCCTAGGCCAAGAGCTTAAAGACTTCTTTGTCATTCATGTTTCCTATATGCTGTGTTTTTATTTTAAAAATATATGTGTAAATTCTATGAATTTTATTTCAACCAGAACTTGTCTCTGAGAATTTCAGACCAATGTCTTCTATGTATATAGAAAACAACATAAAAGTACTATGGAAAGTTATTTGCATTTTTTCCTTTGAAATATTAAGTGAGGTAGCTCAGCGGTCTAAAGTGCCTGCTTAGGCAAGCTTAGGCAACCGCAGGGACTGAGGTTTGATCCCCGATGCCACATGCTGTGCCAGCCCCACTCCCAGGGCAGGCTGAGCCAACCATAATATAAATAATAAATAAAGTTTAAAAAAAGGTCTATTAACTGCTATAGTATTTTTAAAAAAATGCTCAGGAATGGAAAGCCCTTCTCTACTTTGCTTACTGTGGAATGAATCTGGCAGACACAGAATGGAATAGAAATCCTGCCAGACAGGTTAGGGCAGCAGTGTGTGCCTGTAAGCCCAACACTCTGGGAGGCTGAAGCAGGAGGATCACAGGGTCGAGCGCAACCTGGCTAGCTTAGCGAATCAAACAAGTCCTGTTGCAGACTCATAAAGGGCTCAGGACGTAACTCAGTGCCAGCATACTTAGCTCAGTGCTTTCCACGGAGGAAAAGGAAAAAGAAGAAGAAAAGGGAAAGGAAAGAGACCCCGCCACTTTCCCCCCTCGGTCCTGTCATCTGGGGAGGCCTGGTACCTGTGGAGAAGGTCTCTTTAGCTGGGTTGCTGGACATGTCGCCCCTGCGGGAGATGAGGGACACCTCGTACTGAGTGTCGGGCCTCAGGTTCCCGATGGAGTACTGATTTTCATCAGGGGTAAGGTCGATGGTGGTGCGGTCGCCCGGTACATCTTTGATGCCGTAGGAGAGCTCTATGCCATCGATCTCGGCCAGGGGTTTGAACCAGGTAATGAGAGCCGTGGTGTCTGTGACATCTTTCACCTCAATCTGGCTGGGGGCATCCAAACCTGTCACAGGCAGAAGACATGGAAACTTTAGAGATCACGGCCAGGACCATGTCCAGGAGGAGAGGGGAGCTTTGGCATCATACAGACCCATGGGGGAATATTCAGATCCCTACTGATTACCTGACTTTATTTCATTTTCCAGAACTTGTCCCTTGTTTGAAAGATGTAAGTGGGGATGATGATATCTACCTCTAGGAGTTTTGTTTTTCCCTTTTTAAATAGTGAACGAGATAAAACTTGCGAGGCACCTACCTCAGAGCCTGGCACACAGTAGTCACATGTTAATTGATTCTTTCTTTGTTGATGTCATTATTATCATCACTGTTCTCATAAATTGAAGAAATAAGCATCAAGGATACTTCCTTTAAAAAATGTGATGTAGTTTTCTGAGATTTTATCTGTTTTTTTTTTTTTTTTTTTTTTTTTTTTTTTTTTTTTTTTTTTTTTTTTTTTTTTTTTTTTAATTAGGCAAACTTTCCTAGATGGTAAGTAGCTTCTTATTAGAATTATAGGGCAGGAATTTGATGTTGTGGCCTGCCTTGATGCTGTATGGGAAGTGGTTTTAGATTATATTTCAGGCAAGAAAATAATCGCTATATCATGCCTTGTCTGCCTTTGTGTGCTCTTCCTTGAGTGTTCTGGCTTCCAGTTAGGCTTCTTTCCTGTCCCACCCACTCCTGTATTTCTTGATCTGGTAGTAGCACCCTGCTGACATCTCTGGGGGCTCACTACTGCTCTTTGTCACCTCTTGGTCTCCACGTATGCTTCTCATAAGGTCACCATCCCCCTTGCCCAAATCTTCTACCCGTCTTTCAAAATCTCACACATGACATCCTAGCCAGAAGTATCTTGTAACTCTGCTATGATCAGGTGAACACGACTGCCCTGAAAGACCTTCCTATGAGTAGGCTTTTCTGTTTTCCTATAGCCCATTTCCCTGCACTGTGGATCAGTTTAAATGGGCTCTTTCACATATCCAGAGGGATAGTTTTTGTCCTTTTTGAATCCCCAGCCTAGAGACAGAAAGGCACCTGGTGTACAGTGAACATTTCTTTCTCCTTTTGGAAGCAGTAAAGTCTGCATTTTCAGCATTAGTTGAATAAGTGCTAACAATAGAAATGCCTACATGTTATGCAGGCTCTGAGAAAGGCTTCACAGGCTATAAGAAAGATCTTGCCAAGTTCAGTTTATTTGCCTTTCTTTTCTTTTTTTTTTTTTTTTTTAAATGTATTGGGTTCTTACAGGATTTGAATATGCAGTTTGAACTCATAGTGATCCCCCTGTTTTCAGCTTCTCCAGCGCTGAGATTATAGGCATACATCACCACGCCTGGTCTCTGTGGCTGGCTGAGCTCACCCTGGGGGCAGAGCTGGCTCAGCATGTGGTACCAGGGATGGACTGTGATCCCTGCTCTTGCCTAAGCTTGTCAAAGCAGGGGCTTTAGTCTGCTGAGCTATCTCACCGGCCCGTTAAGTCTGTTTCTGAGGTCTAGGTTTTGGTAAATCAGATTCATCTGGAAGATGATGAGCTCACAAAAGGATGCAATGAAAATAATGCTACGGTCCTTCAGTGATGCCCCATTTCCTGGGTCTTAGAGCTGTTAATCTGCCCTGAAACCTTAGCTTCTTTCCTACCACCTTTTTCAAGAAGGAAGGGAGGAGCCCATCAAGGTCATTGACACCCCCTGCATTTGCTTCTCTGAGTAGGGGAGCAGGATTGCTTTACCCTGGTCCCCACATTGAAGCATGATGCTTTGCCATTCATGCCTTTTAGGGAAGAGGTTGTAAACCCACTTTGCAATCGCTGGATCTGAGATGGAAAGAAATGGCTTTTTGATCTGTTTGTTTGTTTGTTTGTTTGTTTATTTATTTATTTATCTATCTTACAGTACTGGGGATTGAACTTAGGATCCTGCACTTGCCATGTTGGTACTTATGCTACTGAGCTGTCTCCCTGGCCCCTAGAAGTGGCTTTTTCAATGCAAAGGTGAAGACAGAATTTAATTGCACAACTGAGCAGACCCAAAGCCCATGGTCTTTCCTTTTTGTCTGGCAGTGCCTCTCAGAAATATTAGAGTCAACATAGTCAAAATGGTTGCATTACACGCTCCATCTAGCTACCGAGGGATGCAACTAAATTCCTTTTTCCTTTGTAGTATATAGTCCTACAAACCAGGAAAAACTTCAGACAGACAAGCAAAGTGCAATGTCTGTCCTTCAGTGTTGATATTTTCGTGATCACAGGACTTTAGATGTTGGGGTTTATGATTCAATAAAAAAATATAAATGGATAAAGCAACCAATCCTCAAATGGAAATGAAAACAAAATAGCTGGGGGAAAGCAACGTCTTGTGTGTGTTCAGTGTGCTTTCTCTACAGCACGTCAGCATTTGCTTAATCTTTTCTGTGCCTTCCTGGTGACTTAATGATTTTTTTCCTGTTAGTACCTGCTGTTGTCGGGAGGATGAAAACCACTTGCTTATGAAGGAGAGTCAGTCCGAAGCCAGGCAAAGTGCGCAAGCGAGCTGTGTTTTTTTCCTTGCCATTAGTCAACAGCTTTAACTTTTCCAACAACCCGTTGTCTGAAAAACTACATTCCTGCAGGAGCTGCTGCATATGTTATCTTGGAAAGGAAGGAGGTTTCCTAAATGGCAACTCAAAATTGTTTTCTTGCATCTTTATTTGTTCTTTTCCAATCTCAGAAATTTTTATGACATCAATACTGTGTAAAATTTTGTTTATTGTTATAGTTTTTCTTTTTTGTATTATGGCCTGCTAAGCCTGCCCTGGGGGTGGGGCTGGCACAGCATGTGGTGCCCGGGATCGAACCCCAGGGCCTGCCATTGCTTAAGGCTTTCCTAAGCAGGTGCTTTAGACCGCTGAGCTATCTTGCTGGCCCCTATTGTTACTGTTGTTGGCAAGGCATCAATATTCTGTAAAATACAAAGTCTACTCAGTGCTGGTGGAAAAGTTCTGAAACTAACCTTTGCTGACAGCTGGGGTCTAACTCTCTGTGTTCTGTGGCATTAGTAAAGTGATTCAGCTTTTCTAAGCTTCAGTTTATTCTCTCAGCATATAGTGACATGAATTTAAAAAAAAAAAAACCATCGAATCACAGTGGTTCACGTGTGCCTGGGTCTGCCCATGTTCACAGCAGCACAGTCCATACCAGCTAAATACTGGCAGTGGTCAGTAGGTCCATCAGCAGATGGATGAATAAGGCAGCATAACCACCACTGTTGAGTTGCTGTCACTGTTGAATTTTGCTGAGCGCATTTCTGTACTGTTTCTAATGTAGTTTTAAAAATTATTTTGTATTATCTTTAAAAATAAAAATAAATTGTGGTATTTACAGACCATGGAGTACTGTTCTGCCATAAAGCAGGATAAAATTGAGTGATTTGTAAGAAAATGGATGTGTGTTGAGACCATAATTTGGAGCAAATCAGACACCCGAGGTTAAAGATGGCAGTTTGTCTGATGTGAGAAGCCCCGAACATGAATAAAGAAGGTCTATCTCCTTTCATCTTATTATCTGTCTTTTATTTTGTTCTTTATTAAAGAGGCGATGCACTTATTTTTTTTTTCAAAAGGGGAGGCAGGGCTGGCCAGATAGCTCAGTGAACTAAAGCACCTGCTTAGGCAGAGTGAAGCAGCCGGGCTTCAATTCCTAGCATGCAGTGGCAGCCCTGCCCCCAGGGTGCACTGAGAAGATGATTGAGACTGGGCATGGTGGCATAAGCCTGCAATCCCAGCGCTTCGGAAGGTGAAAACAATGGGCTCACTAGAGTCTGGCCTACACAGTGAGACCCTGTAGACCCTGTAGTGAAAAGGGGAGGCAGCCAAAGATGTGGGGAAGGAAGGGAGGGAGATAGATGAAGGAAGAATTGATATGTGCTCCCTGCATGGACCAATTCCCCACAAAGAATGTAGTCATTACATATTGCAAGTATCTACTAATGAAAATAAAACTGAAAACAATGGCAGACACTAAAAGAAAATATCATGGCTGCTTGCCTTGCCTCTGTCATGAGAGTGGATGGTGGTGCTCGGTTGGATGACGCGGTAGACTGATGGCTGGGACCTCAGTTGCTCGTCTTCTTGCATCAGTGCCCCTTAGAATGTGACTTGGAAATTCTGCTCATCTAGATAGGGATCTGCCTCTCTACCCCTCAACATGGACTGGCTTGGGGATTTGCCCTGACAGAAGTGATATCCTGCAGACCCAAGGCTGCTCCATAGCCTCTTGGACATCTCCAGAAGAGCCTGATGAGGATAAGGTTTCGAGGAGCTCAATGCCACCACCTGGCAGAGGCCATCTTGCCTCCCTGAAGAGCACACAGATACATGAAGGCATTGAGGACAGGCTAGTTGCTCAGCTGAGCCCAACCTCAAGTCATGAATCTGCAGAAATTTTTTTTTTTTTTCAGGAGAAAGCAGTTCTGTTTATTGAAGAAATTGCACTTCGGAATACACTTGATGTCAATTTATAATTTTCTTTATATAACTGAATGAGATCTGTCTTAGAGAAGAGAGTGGGCTTGTATTTCTCTTTAACAGTTGAGGAGGTGAATACAATGTCCTTGCTTTCCAGAGGGCAACAAATGGTATTTCAAGTGTCATTTTGTTTGAACATCTAGTTGAGATGTGGAGTAAGTACATATTGGTAATGTTTACCAATGCAGAACAAAGGAGAAGGTGAATATAAATAAATAAACAAGGGGAGGGAGGAGAGAGATGGCGGACGTAACAGATGAAGATGTGTTATGTCCATGTACCACTCTACGAAGTGAATGTAGTCATTATGTACTGCAAACATATGAAAATTAAAAAAATATATAAATGAATAATAAATGTCTATTCTTAGTAAAAATTCACTGACAAGACCCACACTTCATTTGGCAGCTGAAAGAGATTTTAGGCTAAAACTAGGCAGAAGTGAAAGGACATATTGCTATCTTAGTTTGTGAAGATCTGACCCATGTTTTTTAACCTCGGCTCCACAGAAAATTTTAAGCGGTAACATTTGGGCTTTTTGTTAATTGGAAAAAGTGAGTCTTGATACAATGAGATGGCACCCCAGGGGGTGGCGTGAAGCCCCAGCAGTGCTCTCTCACAAGTCGTGGGGATACTCACGGGTGGTGGTCACTCTTTTCAGGCCAGGGCCTCGGGTGTTGTTTTTCACGATGTGCAGAGATATCTCATACTCTTGCCCAGGGGCCAGGCCGGTTTGCTGGTAGGAGGTCTCTGGTCTCCTCAGGCTTTTGGTGATCTCTCCCTCATCTTCTTTATTCTGAGAGACAGAAACACGTTGGTGAGTTTCAGAGGAGTGGCACCCTCTTCCTCTATGCGAGCCTTTTATTCTGCACTTTTTATTCCTCTTTTAATTTTCCTTCTGTCCATCGAGCACCTCTTACACATCAGAGCTCCAAGTCAGATGATGACGGCACTAAGAGGATGGACATCACTCATCTTGGCTCATTTTGTCCTCTGGAAATCTCTCTGCTCGCCTTTTCCTAGGCAAGTCGATGATAAAGCATGGGGGGCAAAGGGATTCTGAAACTAAGAGCTCCACCTCTCCTTTGCCAGACTAAGAAGCTGGGGTCAGAGAAGTTGTGTGATGGGCCCACTGTCACACAGATAGCTGGTGTCAGAGCCTGGGACTGAATTCAGGAGTAAAGCTTTCTGCCTCAGCTGTGCTCTTGGGGAGGGGGAGAAGGACTACCCAAATCTGAGCTATGCCTGGAGGTGTTCTTCTTTTCTTTGCCTTTGAGTAGATATTTGCAAAACACTATCTAGAAATGATTTGATCTCTATTTGTCTAGTCTATCAGGATGAAATGCTATATATATAGTTTACTTACTAAAAGCAGGGGTGTTATAGTTTATGCTTATTTGTCTCCTGAAAGCCTCATGCAGTCATGGGGTGGACTTTGAGTGTCTGCTTAATTTATGATCCAGTGCTGGGATTATGGGTGTGATACTCCACCTACCCTGGGACAGACAGCC
This sequence comes from Myocastor coypus, assembly GCA_004027025.1. Classification (NCBI taxonomy): domain Eukaryota; kingdom Metazoa; phylum Chordata; class Mammalia; order Rodentia; family Myocastoridae; genus Myocastor; species Myocastor coypus. The sequence continues at coordinate 72,385 of PVJA010002637.1, forward strand.
TGGATGCCGCACTGGAGGGGAGAGAGGCCTGCACTGCTGCAGACACTGCTTTTGTGGTTTTACGCTGGCTGTCTCGCTGTCTTCTGCCACCATGAGCTGCTGCCCTCTGCCCTGTGCTGCTCTGCCTTGGAACCAGCCGAGTATGGACTGAAACCTCCAGTAACTGTGAGCCAAATAAATGTTTCCTTCCTTTGTTTTGGTTGTTGACTATTTTGTCTCAGCATTGAGAGAAAAGTAGCTGAGACAGGGGAACATGAACAACATTTAAAATATATGTGCAAAACTGGAAAGTGCGTGTTGGAACCTTATCTATCCCCCCAGTGCTAAGGAACTGGAGGGAGGTGAAAGTCTGTGAAGTGCTTTGGCCACATTCCATGCCCTTGACACTGAATGTGCCTGCTTCCTCAGGGCCCTTCCTTACCATGTTCCGGAAGATGATCTCCCATGTTTCAAAAGCAATGTCTAGAGGATCCCACTCCACTTCCACAGATGTCTCCTTGACGGACTTAAATTTTAGGCCTTCAGGGGCAGGCAAGTCTGTAAGGAAGAGCACAGGTAGGATGTATAGTCACACAGTCCCGAATCCAGTCCACCAAGCCCATCACAGATGCCCGCCGTTCTGGGACTAATAACAAAGAGCCTTTGAGAATCCTTCTGGAGTACTATTATGGGACAGAATAGAAGTTAGTATTACAACTAATTATGTGGTTTCATGGCTGCTGGGTCATGTGATTAATAAAGCACAGGCTTTAGGATCAGGCTGACTAGGGCTAGAATCTAGACTCCATTATTGCAAATACTTGACCTTGAACAAGTGGCACAAAATACATTGAGCCTGTTTCTCTGCCCAGAAGGAGGAGGTGACTGTGACTGCCCTTAGAAATATGCCGAGGGATGAGTAAGAAAGTTTGAATGGGTGGCTGGGCCTGCTTCCTGGCCTGCAGCACAAGAAGCAAAGGAAGTAGCTTAGGTCAACATCACTAAGCAAAGAGGACCAATTTCTGCACATAGCTTGCTCGTCAGCTTGAGCTGATGTGAGATGTTTATAAGAACAACTTACTGAAAAAACACGGGCAGAGCAAGGAGGGAGGGCTGCTCAAACTGAGGGGCTTCTTTAAGAAAATACTCAGTGGGCTCCAGTGGGACCTGGGCCCTTGTGTGGTGTAGCCATGAAAGCACAACTGCTGGGCTGAAGGGGGAGGGCCAGCTGCAGGGCGGGCTCACTCACAGGTGGCGACCCTGGCACTGACGGGGATGCTTTGCTTGTTCTCCAGGATGGCAAACACGCGGATGAAGTACTCCACGCCAGGCTCCAGCTCCCTGATGATGGTGGACGTTTGGTTCCCAGGTACTCGGAACTGCATTTCCAGGCCATTGGCGTGGGTGGGTGTGTATACTACGAGGTACTCTGTGACTCGCATCTCATTGTCCCACGCCAGGTTTACTGTCTCTTCGGTCACTTCTGTCACGATGAGGTCTTTGGGAGGGGACACTGGCAGCAATCAGAAAGGGTGGGGGTCAGTAACGTACCATGTCAAATCCCCCCAGGATTGCTTCTCTAGGCCTGTGTCTAGTGTGCTGTCAGCTACGGAGGCCTGAAGCTCTCCTCTCAAAATCCAGCTTCCATTGTTCCTAAATGTAAGATCGAGCCCTCATATTCATGAGTGTCTTGGACTGTGCTGGAGTGCCTGGGTGGTAGCATGGACTCCAGGTCTCTTTGTAACCCAGGCCCACCTACTGCTGCATTCCTTGGTCCTGGTCCAGCATCAGCATGGGAAGGGGGGCTGAGCTGCCCCGGTCTGCTTGCCTTGGCATGCTTGGGACTCCCACCACCTCCCCGCCAGCGTGCTGTTCTTCCTCACCAGCTATCCCCACTTCACTCGTGTTGGACCTTGAGCTCTGGCTCTCAATGGCAGAGATTCTCCATGATGGCAGTTATAATCTAGATATCTGAGAGAGGCGCACAAAGCCTCCCACTTGAGTCCCCTCCGAGGGATCTCGGTCCCAAGTGAATGATCAGAGCTCCCCCAAAGAATCAGGGCCTGAGTGTGTGTAAGAGAGACACAGTAACCTACAAAGTGAGTCTCTGGGGTGATAAGTGTACAGTGCTCTGACCAGTACCACACGCAGCTACTGTCCTGCGCATCACATGCCAGCACTTACCCTGGGAGCAGTCGACGCTGGTGTAGCCCTCATTGCAGATGCAGCGGCCCGAGACACACTGTCCCAAGTTGTTGCAGTCATTGGGACAGGAGCGCTGCCCGCAGTCCACACCCGTGAAGCCCTCGTGGCACACGCACTGGCCATCCACGCAGCGGCCCTGGCCATGGCAGTCGCCAGGACACCTTCGCTCTTTGCAGTCGTGGCCCATGAAACCCTCGTGGCACACACACTGCCCGTTCACGCAGCGGCCCTGGCCGTGACAGTCATTGGGACAGGACAGCTCTGAGCAGTCGGGGCCGGTGAAGCCATGTTCGCACAGGCACTGCCCGTCCACACAGCGACCCCGGCTACTGCAGTCCCGGGGACAGCGGCGTTCCCTGCAGTCTTCGCCTGTGTAGCCGTCGTCACAAACACACATGCCGTTCACGCAGCGGCCACGCTGGTGACAGTCATTGGGGCAACTCATTTCGCTGCAGTCGTAGCCCTTGAAGCCTGGCTCACACACACACTTTCCCTCTACGCAGCGGCCCCGGCTGTGACAGTCACTGGGGCACCTCTGCTGGCTGCAGTCCTCCCCTGTGTAGCCCTCATCACATACACACTGGCCGTTGACGCAGTGGCCGTGGCCGCTACAACCACGGGGGCACCTGAGCTCCCCACAGTCAGCTCCCGTGAATGCGTCGTCGCACTCACACTGCCCGTTGATGCAGCGTCCGCGGTTATGACAGTCCGCAGGGCACCTCTTTTCACTACAGTCAGCGCCTGCAAACCCTTCGTCGCACACACACTGGCCCTCTACACACTGGCCCTGCCCATGGCAGTCATAGGGGCAGGTGAGTGTGCCGCAGTCCTCACCCGTGAAACCCTCTTCGCAGTAGCAGGTGCCGTTGAGGCAGCGGCCGCGGTCAAAGCAGTCGTTGGGGCAGACGAGCTCGCTGCAGTCCTCACCTGTGAACCCCTCATCGCACACGCATTCATTCTCCACGCAGCGCCCGCGGTTGTAGCAGTTGTTGAGACACAGGGGTTCGTTGCAGTCATGGCCCGCGAAGCCTTCGTGGCACACGCACTGGCCGTCCACGCACCGGCCGTGCTCCTCACTGCAAGGCACCGGGCAGACCTCCTGGCTGCAGTCAGCTCCCGCGTAGCCTTCAAAGCAGACGCAGAGCCCATCCACACACCTGCCCTGGTCATTGCAGTCACTGGGACAGGCTAGCTGGCTGCAGTCCTCGCCCGTGAAGCCCTCCTCACAGATGCACTGGCCCTCAAGGCACTGGCCGTGCAGGTTGCAGTTGCTCGGACACTCAGGCTCGGAGCAGTTGGGCCCTTTCCAGCCAGGCTCACAAATGCAGCCACATCCCTCAGTGCTGAAGTTGCCTCGGCCACTGCAGAAGGGCCTGGTGTCCAGGCGGCCTAGAGGAAGATAACAGAGTAGCAGGCCTCCACCTATGGCATGTCGTTAGATTCCCCGGCAAAACTCAGACTCAAAGGCAACCCAGCTGCGTGAGAGGAAGGTTACCTTCTTAGGCTCCTTTGGCCTTGAAAACCAATTGCTTAGCTGTGAAACCAGATAGAGCTCACATCCTATTGTACAGGGCTCTAAAGGCATACTCCCCTAGACCTCTATGTGGACACAGTGTGTGTGTGTGTGTGTGTGTGTGTGTGTGTGTGTGTGTGTGTTCGTACTTCTCAAAACATCTGAGAAAGAAGCGATAGCTTTCATCATATTTTCAAGGGGTCCTGCCTATGCAGTCCATTATTTGGACTATATTTGTATTTGGTTTCTACTTAGGGTCAGGTTCTTAAGAGACACACAACAAAGAGTTGTTCACCAAACTGAATTCTGTTGGTCTTTAGTTGGGCCAGGCTTGGGCATGGAAGTGAATGGAGCCTCTGGACTCAGTTTCCCTTGAGGCCAAGTGGAACTGATCCCCTGCTTCCTGGAGACAAAGCTGGGTGAAATGAGAACAGGAAGCGTCTACTTCTATGATGCTGTTTTCTTTTCCAACACCTTTCTGGAGTTGGCTCAAGTGGCCGCACTGGCCTACTTTGTGGAAGCTTCTAATTTTGCCTAAGCAAAAGGAGGAAGCTAAAGAGCTGCTTTTAGGTTCTGTTAGGACACCTTGCACCAGGATGGCGTTCTAGAAAGCTCAGGCACCTCCATCTTTTGCTTGCACTTCCTCTTTTAGAAAGCTGCAGTTTTGGTGAAATACAGGTCAAGGCTGACAAATTGCTTTTGGATTTTAAATACTGTTTTGGCTCAACTCGTAGAAGTCACTGCTATGATCTTCCTGAAGCCCAAGGAGGAGAAACAAAATTCTTATGCTTTTCTAGATAGTTATGTTGTCACATACTGTCTCCTTTGGGACTGTGGGAGGAAACCCATATTTTTGAATCTAATGCAAACTATAATGGCTACTGATTATATGAAGCTAGCAGTTACTGAAAAAATGTGGCTTTTCTAAACTGAGGCATGCTTCACGCCTGAATTACACCCCAGATTTCAAAGACATCCATTAATTATTTCTTTATTGACTGTAGGCTAAAAAGCAGATTAAAAAAAAAAAAAACTGAGTTAAATAAAATTAATGATGGAATTATTTTCACCCACTCCTTTTTCCCTTCTTTAATATTACTGCTGAAAAGTTTAAGATTACATTTGTGGTTATATTCCATTTTTATTGGACAACACTCAGAAATGATTATTGCAACCTACTTTTTAGCGTCAAACCTGAGTGTTTTCATCAGCGTTTTGCCCAGGAATTGGGTGTGCAAGATAATTTATGCCTACTGAAAACTTAGAAAAATACTGCATTAGAAATCTTGAGTACTTACAGCACTCCCTACCTAGGGTGGAGACATCTAACCTTGAAATGATTATCCAAGTACTTCCTGGTCTTTTTCCTCTGAATGGCAGAAATAAAGATTTTCACTTCTGATTTGAAATTGATGAAACTTCCAAAGCTTTACTGACTCCATGGGATGGAGATAAAGAACTAATTCCAAAGAAACAAAATGCCTTAAAATGGGAGGCACATGGATACAGGGTGGCAACAGAGCATGTGCTCTGAAGGCAGCGGGGCCCTGAAAGTCCCACCCCGCACTGTTCTGTGTCTGTGACATTTGATTAGCTTCCTCAGGTCCAAATCCATAGATCTACAGGTGGAATATTAAACTTCATCTTTAAGGGGTGTTAGGAGGACTGAGTGGAACTAGTGACAGTGCCAAATGCAGAGACCTTCGAGGGGGCTTCTGTCTGGGACCTCAGTCATCATCTCAGCATGGCGGCTTACTTTCTGGTTCCCATGGATCCCACAGCATCATAGTCACCACCACACACTGCTGATAAATCTGGGCTATGGCATTCCATGTTTTAAGACCTCACTCAGACCCTTGCCATAGGACCTTGTGAATCCCACACCCTTTCTAAGCCTCAGTTTCTCTGATTGAACAGCGAGATGATGCAGCAATACCTTGCAGAGTGCCCCTTGGGGCAGGGATTTCATATATTCTCAGGATTTGTGGCCAAATCAGTTTTAGGCATATAATTGAAGCAAAATAGAATTTTCCGAAGCTGATTTCTCAGTGGGCTAGAAATTTCTGAGAAATATTCGCTGTCCTGGCTTATCTGAGAACAGATTGGGCTAGAAATATAGCTCAGTGGCATAAGTGCTCGCCTGGCAAATGCAAGGTCCTGAGTTCAATCTCTGGTGTTGCCAAATAAAATGAAAAAAACAAAGCAAAACACCCAAATCAAACCAAACCAAAAAACAACAGCAGAGATGGTTGTGTTCTTCACACTTGACTTGAAGAACTTTATAAAGTGAGCACCTAAGAACCCAGTTTGGAAACCCCTGATGTACCCTGTCAGACCCCTCATTTGCCCCTTTTGTGCAGGGAGTAGCCGCCCTGCTACCAACTCCTACCTTCGGCAGGTTGGAGACAGCAGCCTGTCCCCATGGAGCATTGCTCCCGCAGGGAGGACACCAGGAGCTCCAGCTCTTCCAGCCTGCTCAGGAGCTCTTTGACATCTGGAGCAGCAGCACAACCACAGGCCCGGCGGGGGATATTGATGCGGTGCGTGAAGACGATTTGGTTTTCCCCATCCACTGTGTGTTCCTGGATGCTTTCACTGGGCTCCAGTGGAGGGGCCAGATCTCTCTCTTTGCTGGTTGATTCCAGATCCACGGAGCACTGGGATCCCATAGGCAGCTTGATGTTGTAGATGTGGTTAAACACCACTGGTTGGTTCTCTTCTGGAAGGGAGACATTCACCCCACTCTGTCGTTTGTGTCTGATGACTTTCTTGAGGACCCCACCTTCCAAAGGGAGTGCAAGCAAAGCTAGGAAGAGTCCCAGCAATAGCTGAGTCATGGTTCTCATGGTGGGGGTTGGGATAGCAAGGTCTTTCTAGGGTTCTAGTCTCTTACTCTTGTACTAATTTGGAAATTAGAGGCACAGACTTGCATCCAAGTCGGTCACCCTCAGTTTTCTTGAAGGATGTTTTTCTACAAGTAAATGAAAGAAAACAAACTGATTAGTACTTACTACCAGTTGAATCTATTAGATAGCTATAATCCCAAGTGACCTTTGGTTTCATGTCTTCTGTAATTGGAGCTTTCCTGGTGTTTCATGAGTCTATACAATAGTGTCTAGAGGAATTTTACAATCTTCAAGGAAGTATTTCACTCGCTATCTGATTTTAGAAATGTAAGGGAGACAAGAGTATTGAGGAAATGGCACAACACTGGAATGAGGCAAGCATGGGAAGGGAGGACACTGGTCATCTCTTACTCTGGGCCCTTGGGTAATTTTTATGCTTCTTCTTGCTACTACTCTTTTCTCTTTGTTTTTCCTTTTTTGAGATACAGTCTTTTGTGTAGGTCAGGTTGGCTTTCACTCACCCAGTTTGGCCTAAAATGTACTTTGGTCCTCCTGCCTCAGCCTCCTGAATGTTGGGATTACAGGAATATACCACACTCAGCCCTTATTTTATATTATATATAGTGAGGTTCATTACAGCTAATAGCAGAGTCGAAAGAATAATGCAAAGGAGACTATTAAGTAGAAATCATGGGGTACTTATTTATTTCCTCAATGTTTGTCAGCCAAGCCCTTTGAGTGATTTATTAGAGTGATGTGAATGTCGAAGTCCCCACTCCATGCTTTAGGACCTCTTCCTCTACCTCTAATGACTGACCTTCCATAGTGACTTTAACACTGACCTTCCAAACTGAGATGAACATTAGTTGGCAGATTCTTTCTGACAAGGGAGCCAGAGGACAAGATGAAGCACAACAGAATGCACCCTGAGCTTTAACCTCAGCCAAGCCTTTTCTGGTAATGTGACTGATGGCAGAGAATTCTCTCTGTATCTTAGTTTCTGCTCTTGAATTATATCCAAAACACTGAAAAGTCTAGTTTTCAGAAGAGCCTTAACTGGTTGTTCACATCAATATTCACAGTGACTAAGGGCTCACAGATGTTACCTATGGGCTGTTGACATCTTCTCCTGCCATCCAGTACTTAAAGAGTCTTATTCCTATGGAGGCTCCCACAACAGAGTTTTGAGGGTAATAGAAAAGGCTATAAGAACAAGGGTCTATCTTTAGCGGATTTAATAATAAAATTAAGAAATATATATATAATAAGAAAATAATAAAATTAGGAAGATAATTTAACAGTTAGGTAACAAAGAAAGAATGCAAAAGATCTGTTTTGTGGGCACAGAATTTAATGGTTTATAGGGTTTGAAAGACAAAGGAATTGTTCAAAGAATGGCAGAGCCTGGCATATGGGAAAAGGTGAACTGAGTCTCCAATAGTGGGAGACGAAACAGCAAGAGTCACCACACTGCCATGAGGAAGTGCTAGCTTAGCTGTCTTGTGGGTGTTCTACTCTATAGGCAATCAGGCAGCAGAGGCAAGGAGAGGGAGGTGGAGAAATTACTGAGTGAAGATAGAAAGACCAACACAGCATTGACTGAAATAGCACTGTGACAGTGATCTATCTATGCATTGATATGAACTCATTCATGGTCTTCACGGAGATCCTTTTGATCTTTAGTATGTCATTCCAAAAACTTTCATTTCCTATACCATGCCTATTCTATTCTTATACTGCCGCATTCTGCAATGACCATTAGTGTCCATTAGCTGTGGCGTTTGGATGGCTTATCCTATAAGGATTTTTCCAGCTTTTTCCTCAGGAAATCTTATCCCAATGCTATAACGCATCAATGATTACTTGCTTCATGCTGACTGAAACTCCCTGAAAAACTTAGAGAGGGACTGTGAAAGGTAAACTGAACAGAGCAGCATTTTAGTAGGACCGAGAATGAGCCTGCAGGCTGAGAAGGCGCCTTCCAGGCACTAAACAAAATATAGTGTAATCATACCCCTGCTACATCCTAATTACACTCACACTGATATTTTATCAACTATCAAGTAGTCTATACTTAGAGCATCTACTCTGTGATTAGGAAAAAAATGACTCTGTTGAACATATTTCCCTAAGGAATTACTTGTGGATCTGTGATATAGATGAGGCCACTGAATGAAGATTCTTATGTAGAGGAGAGCTTGGAACGTTTTCTCCTCTCAAACTGATAGGTTCCATTTCATTTGTTTTCTGGACAAATATTTGCATTCTCTGTTGGAATGTGTATTTAATTCCTATTCTCTTGATGTTCTTTCTTTTCTTTTTTACCTTTGTCCCATAAATACTTCATTTCTTTTGGAAGGGTCATGGGTCAAGCTTTAAGTATTTTTGAACTTTTACTGAAAATTCTGTGAGTGAATGTGTAATGTGTGGGTTGCTGAGGGTTCATATATCCATTAAAAAAGCCACTAAAATTGTGGGTCAAGACTCCAAGTGTAGGGTGGTAATCATCAGTGCCCAGTATATGGGTAGGGTGAAGGATTTTTGCTGTAGGTGTAAGAGATGGGCACTGATGCAGTCAAATGTCAAGCAGGGGAAGGACGTGTCACTCTTGAGCACTCTGCATTTACCTGGGCTCACGGTCCTCTGAGGACAGATGGGTGACTTTGTGCTCTGGGAAGACCCATCATAACTTCCACAGTGTAGAAAATGCTTAAACTTTAGTATTAGACACAGCTGGGTAGAAATGCCACCCACCAGCCTTGGCACTTTGGCAAGCCACTAAACCTATCTAAATCATGACCTCATTTATAAATGAGTGATTGAAATCATTCCAGGCAGGATTTAAGGGTTAGAGACATACACAGAGCACTTAGTATGATATCAGACTCATAGTGGGAGCTCACTAAACCAGAGCTGCTAGTTTGTTGTACTTCTGTGAACAAATGAAGCCTAGTAAGAGTGCATGCTGGCAGTCTTTTTGTATTTAAGCTGGAGCATGACATCCTAGTAGAATCCAACCTCAAACTCAGCAGCAAGCTGGATCTAGATCAGAGGAGCTTCAGAAGTTACTGATGGGTGAGGAGGTAAACCTTGTGAAGATCAGTTTACTAGAACTAGAAATATTTATTCCGCAGAAAGCAAAACCAGGGAGCAAATAATGACCTTCAAGAATGCCAAATATTCTCACGCAGACAACTGGCTGGTTTATGTCTCCTTTGAGGCTAGACCTAGGGAAAGTGACTGGAATTTGCAGTTTGGAAGATTTAGATTAGACAGAAAGAACCAAGCTCTGATAGTAGGGTTTTCCTATCTTAAGAAGGAGCAATGTGTTCTGCAGAAACTCTTTAAAATCAGAAGTAGATGCTTATCTTTATAGGAAGCGATCAGTAACAAAACTTCTGGAAAATGTCCTAAAGGAGGAAGGACAGCAAACTGTTTACCCTGTAGCTGAGAGCAGTAAGATGGAGGGGGGCAGGACTGCCACGTAAAATTCCAGAGAAACAGGAGGCATCCCATCTCTCTGGCCTTCCCTAAACAGAGTAAGTGCTAGTGTGTGTATATGTGAGAGGTTCGCTAAAGAAGGCACATTTCTGTATGCAGGACAGAGATTTTTCTAGGTAAACTGTGGTTGACAGCATTTTGGAGCAGCATGGATTGAACTTCTGGTTAATTTTTGGCATCTCACTACAGGACAAAGACCATTGCTACAGGTAGGAACCAATACCCTGAAATTCTCCCTCATCACAGCTGGAGAATAAATAATAAACAATTTCACTTTGAGATCATGGTAACACATCCAACTGGCTAAGGTCACATTTCAAAATTGCTTATAACTTCATTTTTAGTAACTCACAGAATATATTTCTCTTGATGACTGAAGAATATATATGAAGTATCCAAGGTTTAGGGGGAGAAGGATGGCTCCTACTGTTTAAAAAAATGCAGATGAATTTGTCTCCACATCTATTTGGCAACACACGTGAAATCTTGCACCAGTTTTCTTTCCTGGCTTCTATAGGCAAGAGAGTTTTACTGTGTTCAGTTTGCCAAGCATGGGGCTGCTTACAGGGGCATTCTTAAATGTTCTTGAAATTCCTCACCCTTTGTCCTTCCCAACATCCATAAATTCCTCCTTGGAATGTGTCAGGAAGAGCCAGGAGCCAGGAAACAGCTGTAAGTGTGGATAATTTTCCAAGGACGTCTGATCCCCACAACTGAGTGAGGTCAGCACAACCCGAGGCATAGAAGAACTGAGAAAATTTCAACTAAAATCCAAAACCTCTCTCAGTCCTGGGTGCTTGGATCCCAGTGCTAAGAAGTGATAAACCCTTTCAGGAGCATGGAGCCTTAATTGGTGCCCAGATAGGATGTTAGTGGGTCCAGCCATCACTTAGAGGCTGGGGAATTAATTCACTTAGAGATAACTTATCTTTATGTCCAACAGAGATGAGTATTCTATCAGGCCACAGGCTAGCCTGGGGGTAGTGGGGTGTTGCAGACACAGGTGTGGGCAGATCTTGTTCTCTGTGAGCTCATAGTTCCATAAAACACACAGACACATAAGCAGACCCTTACTGGGCATAAGCAAAAGTGCCAGAATTGAACAAATACTAAGAGTCTGTGTAATGCTTGAGACTATTTGCTCCAGAGTTAATCGGATACTTTTAGAACTTGACTCTGCCACTGGGTATTCATCTGATCCACATGGAGTTGTCATTTCTTAAAAGATCAACATGATTAGGTAGTGGCAACTCCAGATGTTTCCATCCAGCAGCTATAATCTGATGTGTGCTATTCCCTCTCTGGGCCTAAATCTTTTCATTTGTAGAATGGTAACATGAATGCACAGTGCACGGTAAAGTTCTTCCATCCGCAAGTGAGCAGAAATGATACTAAATGAGGCAATGCACACAAAACAATTAGTTAGCACTGGAAAAGAAAGTGAGATTAGTGTCTGGTGTGATTAATTGCTTGGGTCTTTTGTTTGAAGAAAGTAGTTGAGAAGAGGATAGTCTCTGCTGAGTGAGAAAATCATAAAAATTTTAGACAGTCTTCTCTTTCTTCAAAGGCCATTTTTTTCTTTTTATATGTTTATTATACAGTCTCACTATGCAGCTCAGATTTCTAGTGATCCTCCTGTTCCAGCTTCCCCAGGGATGGGCTTACAGGCGTGCACCTATATGCCTGGTATTGGTGGCCAGTTTGGCACATCTGGGAAGGGGCCATCATAGCATGTGATATGGGGGCTAGAACCTGGGGCCTTGCGCCTGCCAAGGCAGGTGTTTAGACTGCTGAGCTATCTTCGCAGCCCATTTTTCTTATCACCAGAAAACCCCAGTATTGACTTTTCTTATGGAAGTGCGTTGTTCCTTAAGTGCTCCTGCTTATCAATTGGGAAGGTACTCTGCAATCCTGAAGAGAGCAGAGTCCATGGCTACCCCTGGTTTGCCTCCTAACCTATCTAGGCTGATTTCATAGGAGGGAAAGCCTGGATGGGGCCCTTTTGGGGTGGTCAGTTCCCTGGCCAAGGCATTTTGGGGGCGGTGCTGCTACTGGGGCGGCTGTCCATGCTGTGGAGCCAGGCTCTGTCCAGAACAGATTGTCTGTGCGTTAATCTTCCAGGGCTTGCTCGTAATGGGAAATGTTTGGCCCAGTTTCTCAGCATTTGCCATATGCAGGAAGAACTCTGGTTCTAGCCTCAAACTCACATTTGAACAGGGCTGAGAAGCAACTGTGGAAGATCACGGAGTCTGGAATGCTGAATCAGTGGCAGCCATGCATATTTATTTGTGTACATGACAGATGCCAATACTCAATAATGACACATTCCTGGGGGGCACCACTTCCATAGTGCTTAGAATCTGTCACTCCATGCGTGAAGTAGAGATAGCACACTATATGTGACTCACTTTCCATAGTATCTGCTTCTTTAAGAGAATAGTCAAACTGAAACACCCAGGGAAGGCCACCCAGAAAGGGAGTGGTAAAGTGGGTCAGAACCCAGAGACACTAACACTTGGTCAAGGAATCTGACCAGGTGTGGCTCTTGCTCTAGATCATGGGCATGAGGAAGGGAGCTGGAGAAATCTCAAAGAAGTACAGCACCAGGACTATAGTTCATAATGTTGTATCATAGACTTGAAATTGGTTATGACAGATCCTAAGTGTTCCCAAAGCACACACGCATGCACACACACTCCACAAAAGTGACTACGTAAGGTGGTGGTTGTGTTAACTAGCTTAAATCTGTTAACTATTTTGCAATGGGTGCATTTCATTTCCAAACTATAGCCCACAAAACGTGGAGGAAAAATCTGAAACAGAAAAGCATGTGTGAAAGATTTCCTTTAATTCTTTTTGCTTTTTTTTCTCCTTTCTGGCACTAGGGACTGGAGTCAGTGCCCTGTACATGCTGGTCAACACACTAAACACTTTACCACGAAGCCAAACCCAAGAAGCCCTCCCCACTAGCCACTGTCTTTCATGGTACTGAGTTTGTGCCATGGGATACATTGTACCAGAGGATTTGCACCGAGCTACACCTACACACCATGGCTTATTTACTTCATTTATCTTTTGAGATAGAGCCATGCCAATTTGCTTAGGTTGGTCTTGAACTTGTAATCTCTGCCTCAGCCTCCTGCATAGCTCTACAGGTGTGCACCATGGTGTCCAGCAGATTTCTTTTCACTCTTAGTCTGAAGACATTGTCATTATTTCCAGACAGAAATATCAGGGTTAGAACCTGGAAAACGTCAGTGCTAAGAGATCTCTCACCTTCTTGGTACTGTATGGTTGTAATTACTTATCTGTCCTTCCATTTACCCATCTCTTGAGTACTGATTGCTTGACTCCTGACCATGTGACATATCAGCAAGTAGGACAGACACAGTGAAGGCCAACGTGATCTGTATCTACCTCACACTCCTTGTGAAGAAAAAGCAATTGCTTTTAAACATACACATTGTAGATTTACTGTTGATGATGTTCTAAGCGCTATCAGGCTGGGAATATGCCATAAAGCCAACAGTAAGAGAATATATGTTAAATTTTTTTCAAGAATGAATCATCGGTGCTTACTAAGGGCTGCACATGTGGACCTTGAGGAAAAGAGACTGAGTGAAAAATATTTCCCTCTTCCCAAAGGTCCTGGAATTGGGACAGATAAGCAAGGCTTGGTAGCCTAAGCAAGAGAATCGAAGAAGGCAGTGTTGTGACAAGCCAGTAAATTCATGGAGGAGTTCCTTGCAGAGAATGTGCACAAACTCAGCACATATTGGCTAAAGGGGCCTTGGGTAGTCAAGGAGAGGTTGATATACTACAGTGATAATAAATGTAATAAACATGTCATTAACTATTGCTGTTGCATAATGAGTGTTTACATTACTAGAGTCTATGCTAAGCATTTTACATATCCAAATTTCAAATTCTCATAAAATTACATGAAGCACACTCTGTCCTCTTTGTGCAGATGAAGAAACAGAGGTGAAGACACATTAAAGGTCTTGTGAAAATTCTTATATTTCCCTAGTTGTAGGGTCAGAATTCAAAGCCAGGTCCACTCAAGTTCAACGGCAGCACCTTGAAATATCATTTGAGGTGGCCTTTGTGCTAGAGGACCAAAGAAGGAGTCAAGGTGCAAGGACAGACCTACACTGACCATTCTGACTTTATTGCAGTATTCGCAGCCTTAAAGTCCAAGGAAGGGGTAATATTGTCAATTCTTGGGAACTAGAAGGTGCCAAACACCCTGCTGCTTGCTGGGAAGGTATGACAAGCTGAGACCCTACCATTTGAGACACTACCATTCCTGTTACTATTGGGAATGCACTTCAGAGGATTCTGGAAAGCTCCCTCTCCATCTCTGTAGGGACAAAAACCAAATCATTATTGGAACTTTCCTGTGGCAACTTTACCTCGAGACTGATCTTTCTCACTTCTGAATTGTCTGAATACTTCATCTGATACTATTTCCACAACCTATTATTCTCAAAAAAGAGTTTTTGAGTGTCTTTATTCTGTTTCTACAACTTTTGACAAAATTAGATGGTTCTACTTTGCAAGTTAGTTAATTCTCCCTTGGCCTCATGTACAGCTAGCTGCATACTCTAAGTCTACCTGTGGTTAGACTGTGTTCTGATGGGAATACCGTGGGGACAGGGACTACATCTGAAAGCTTCATGGCTGCATACTAACTCCATTGTCTAACACATAACAAAGGGGCAGTATGTTCATGCTGACTGCAATAAAACTGAATATATTTCTTGATTTGAACTCAACATATAGCAGGGTCTCATATTTGTAGAATTAAGATGTGAACCACTCCTTTTCCCCTGGAGAGTAATGTAACTGTTTCTGAGGTCCCATCTAGCTCAAGTCATATCAGGCGTTTCCTCACAGCATCAGTTCTGCAATTAGATTCACTTCTATTCACTCAGCATTTCCATAAGTACTCATTTGCCAGAATACCATGCTAAGTACAATTAAAGTGACTACAACAGCACTCCCCATTCCCCAAGGAATTCTTGTCAATACCCCAGTCTTCCAAGAGCCTAGTGTTATCCGCTCATAGACAAACTTTTGGTATGAGAGTATTCCTGCTGAACTTACTTTTTTTTTACTTCACTTTAGACCCCAAGACAAATGGCCAGCATTAATGTGAAATTCCCCAAATACCGTATATTTCTTCCTGAAGTTGCTTGTCTCAAGCATTTTCTTATTTTGTGGGCCCCTCCCTCTTTTCCTATCTCTCAACCCTTGAACAGAAGTCTCATAACCAAACAAATTAAATCCACAAATTTTAATCCATGAAATATTTCCATCTAGATGTAATAATGAGATTCATATTTGTGGTTTAGTATACCTAAGAAAAGCTCAGATGAAATATGACTAGATCCATTGATACATTCAAACCACAAACTGCCTGGTGCAGTCTGGTTTCAATTTTTGAAATGAAATTGCAGAGCATTGCTTTTTCTCTTCAATTTCTTGCCTAGACAGAAAAGAAAATAAAAAGTAGATCTGACCAAGCAGCAACACTATAGATTCTTGTAGAATTCTGGAAAATTATTTCAAAATAGATCTGAATTAATTTCCCAATGGAACAGTAGTCTTTTCTCTTTTCTCCTTCATCTAGAATTTTAAGAAATTTAGCTGGCTTTTGCCCAAATCTTAGAAAGTAAACTTTCAGGTATGGGAGCCAAGATTAAGAAATTAAGGAGAACTATCTAGGAAAGACAAGTTAGAGACTACACAGGAGTGGGGAGTGGGGAATACATGTGCCAAATATTTAGCATAGCAGGACTGGAAAGATTTGGAAATCCTTTCCAACCCAATATACTGATATTCAAATGAGTGGAATTCTGTTTGTTTGTTTGAGGCTTGAGTCAGAAGGAGCCAGATGAAACCAGTGACAATCTCGAAAGTCTGCCAGAACTGCATTCTGTAATATTTGCTACATGGCGAGAAAGTAAAACTCATGACCTGAAAACAGGTCTGTGAGACTGTTCACAGGAAGCTGGGCACTCAGAGAAAGTTAAGCCCAGTGCATTAATGCATATGATCCTAAGCGAAGCTCACTTTCACTGTTTCTTTTTCTAAAAGGAGGGTTAGTGAAACAGAACAATCCTAACTACACTGAACACATCTATGCATTATGTCTTATGTGATACATCTCCTTTCTCAATTTATAAGTGAGGAAATTGAGGCTTCCTTGCCCCAGGCCACATCATGAGGAAAGAGGAGCCCAGATGTCACTCGGGTAGGTTGGCCACCTGGTCAGAGATAGGATCCTTAACCTGCAGCTGCATTTTAATGGTGGCAAAAGGGTGGTTTGCGTGACAGAGCTCAGAGCAATAACTTGAAAAGGAACGAAGATCTGGGCTCCTGACTGACTGCTGGCAGTAGAAACTCTTTATGATTTACAGACTGGGCAGGAGGATATAGAAATATAGCTAATCATTAACTCGACCTTAATACGACAGTATAACTTTAGACGGCATTTTCATGTATATCTACAACATGTTGAGAATTATTAAGGGAGGTAGCAAAGTGATTTCATAATTAAACATGCTTGAGAAATGCTATTTTTAAACTTAATATTATTTCCAGCCAAACAAATTACATAGAATTCTTTGCTTCAGGATTTTCCAGGGTCTTTTATGTGCTTGTGTTCATGGAAATCTCCAAGAAAGGGACAGTTTATAGAGTGTTTCCCAAAACATGCTTGATTATTTTCTGTTTGAAGTGCGTCACAGGATGAGGTCTGGAGTCACACAATGTGGAAAGTGCTGCAATAGAACAAATTCCTGACCCTTTTCTCCTTTCACAGTTTTTCACGTAATAGATGGAAACATGATATACTTGTCCATGAGAGGTAAGAAGCTCTGGGATTAGAGGGCTTGAAGCAATTTAAACTAAGAATAGGGCGAATAAGTTAACGTGTATCACATGTCTGGAACTTGACAGAAGCTGTTTAATTGTGAGGCCAGTCTTAAATGTTAGAGACCATAGTTCCTGTTTTCCTGGTACAAGAACTTCAGACTTGAAATCACGGAATAAATTGACCTGTCAATAGTTATTTGAATTAAAATTAAAAGCCTCATCTTTCTGCTGCACCAAATTGTTATTCAAAACAGATTATGGTTTTATTTGAAGAGTATTTATATGATGAACCGCAGAGGAGAAACTCAGTAGCATTAATGTAAGTGGAGCTGCTGGCTTTCTAAAACAGAGCAACGTAGGACAGTAAAGTGGAGGTTGGGATGTCTGCGTTGATTTCATTTATTATTTTGAACTCCAGGTAAGGGCGTAAAACCACGGGGTACTAAAGTAGTTACGATGGGCAAATTTTTACTGGCCCCAGGTAACAGCCTGTTTTCTTTTAGTCTGGCCAAGAGAGAGGGTTTATAAGTGAAAGATCAAGTGAGAAGTATCCAGAAAAGGGGGCTTTAAAGTCTATCATTTGTGGAACAGAGGTCTCACACTATGTACTGGCCAAAACCAATATTGTTTTCAAGAACTCAGTCAAAGCGTGAGATTATTTAGAAGCTCTTGCAAGTTCTATCATTCACTTCCAAAAGCAAGGAATTGTGTAAACAAGTACTGAAACAAATAGGGAAGAAAAACGGGGAAAGTTTTATTTAGCTAGGATCATTTAATGCAATATATGGCAGGAAAGTCAAGTGATTTAGCCAAAAAGATAAAAATCAGAAGTCATGGAAAATACAAGATGAATCATACAAGTGAGTAATTCCTTCAGCATTTTTTCAGTTCTTGCAGGTATAGGGCTTGGCACTATGTTTTGAGAGAAAGTGGACTTGCCAGATGAAGCTATATTTCTGCTGCAATCTCTTTATATATATGAGAAATATACACAACTTGCTAGTTTATGGTAACTGGAAATTATGTATGAGACTTACCATGTTGGCTGGCAGGGGTCAACCACAGAGTCAGTACATTAAACTTTGAAGTCAAGAGTACCACTGTTGCAACTATTCAACTAGTGTTGTAGAGAAAGCATAGGCAATATACGAAGAGTGAGGTGACTAAGAAAAAGATAAAAACTTTACTTATACCACCTTATGGTTTGCTGACTTCTATTGGAATATAGTAGTGAATAAATGACACATACCATTATAAGATCCAACTAGAGAGGAAGCAAATTAAGATGAAACCTGTCCGTGTCTACTACATATCTGTTTTGTACCAAACCTTATGCTAAGTGATTTTTTATGCATGCTATCATATATCTTGTCCTTTGTCATGAAAACCTAGTGAGAGGCCCAGGAGATAGCTCAGTAGAATAAGTGTTTGCTTGGCAAGCGCAGGGTCCTGAGTTCAATCCCTTGTACTACAAAAAACAAACAAACAAACAAAAAACCTTAGGTAGTACTATGGCAGCATGAAAAATAATCTGAGACTCAGGCAAGAGTCACTTATTTGAAAGACAGAGCCAGGCTTTAATCTTGATTTGTGGCTCTCAAATGTGTTATTTCGCTGGCATTTGAACTAAACAGGGCTGATTCTTTAGGCAACTTCTTTCAGTTCATGAAAGATGAACACCAAAATTTGCACAGCCAGATCAAGAGAAAGACCAGGGTCCTCAAGATTATCTTCAGCACCTACTTCCTAGGCTCCTAGCAGCTCTCTGGTGGTTGGTTGTTCATGTGTAAGCACCCAAATATTTGACCTCTGTCTTCCTACCCACTTCTGGCAGCGTCTCAAGTTTTACACATTTCCTTTTCGGAGAACACTTAAGCCAAGGTATACTGTTTGCAAATGTTTATTAGCTTCTGGGCAGATGCTGGCAACTTTCTTTGCCCTAGAAGGCATTCCAGCATCTGCTAAGAGCTGGCCATGTTCATTAATTATTGTAGCCAAAAGGTTTGACTAATTAGGATGCATGTCTCTACCTCTGGAGTTACGTTTTCCTGCCCTGGGCATGCCTGTTTTGGCTGAGTACTTCTTTTAGCTTTTTACTGTAGAGCAAATGTATAAAACCCTTGAAAATTGACAAAGCCTGGGATTTCATGTGGAGTTTCCTCAAACTATGTTCCAAGATATTTGGGGGCAGATGTCTTATAGAGAAGGTTAGATCAATTAGCAGGTACTGGGTTCACTTGAGTGAATTAATTGCTGTAGGATTTCTCAGACCATGCACTGTACTACTCTAAACCTTCCATTGGCTTCTTATGGCACACAGAATAAAACTGAAACTCCCGGCCAGTACTTGAAGATCTGGTTTCTCCCAAAGAACCCTCCATACCTCACTCTGCCTGAAAAGAGCGCCTTTCTCACCACCACTTGTGTTGTTTCCTTACTTTCTTCTGTTCATTTACTTATCAGATTCTTTTCATTAGTATATGTTCATGCAACTTAATGACATTCATCTTCGTAACCCATGCATGAGATGACATACTCTTGTCACTTTTACTTCTCCTTGCTCTCCCTGTCCCTCTGTCTCCCCCATTCCCAGACCTTGTCCCCATCTCCACAAAGTCCACTTCCCTGCTTCCTACCTTTCTTTTATTTTTGCTCTTTAAATTATTTATATCTTGGGTCTCTTGTGGAAGAGAAGCCATGTGATATTTAACCTTCTATGATTGACATATTTCTCTTTTAGGTTTAGTTTTCGGCAGTTATCACCGCTGAGATTGTACAGAAAGTGGACTCAGTTCTTTGTGTTTATCCTTCTCCCCCCATGTTTTGGCCTGAATGCTTCTATCTTCAAACTTAATGTCAAACCCTAGTCACCAACACGATCATAATAGTGGTTAGGATCTCTGGGAAGTACTTGGGTTAGGCAGGCTATGGGGTTAGTGCCCTGATGAAGATGGCCTCAGAGAGTCCCTGCTTGTATTTGCCATGTGAGGACACAGCTGAAAGGTGTCATCTATGAACTAGGAAGTAGGCCTTCTCTAGACATCAAATGTACTGGCATTTTAGACTCCAGAGACTCCAGACTGTCAGGAATGGATTTCTGTTGTGTGTAAGCCACCCAGTTTGTGACACTTTGTTTTAGCAGCCCACATGGGCTAGTACACTTCACAATAATATAAATTCTATGAAGGTGAGGATCTGGCTTATGTTGTTTTTTCATTGTATTGTCTGCATTTGGGATGAAACACTGAGTGGACATAAGATCTGTGAATTTCCAAGAACAAGATAGTGTGAAGTGAGCTCCATACTCTTTGATCTACAACACGGGCTTTTAGGTACATCTCATGAGAACACTGCTGCCCCAGGCAAACTTCAGGAACTGCTTCTCTAGAGGAGTCTTATCACAAAGAATTGTTCTGATGTTAGGCAGCAAGGGTCATTAGATATTTGCACTGAGTGTCAACTCCTGTGCTAGACAATGCACTCTCACCAGGTCATTTAGTCATCACAGTGACATTCTAAGGTTGTTAAATATTGATGAGGAAAATAATGCTTAAAGGAGTTAATTAATTGGGCCAAGACTTCCTAGCAACCAAATGCCTTTTGAACCCAAAGCTTGCAGATGCCAAAGCTATACTCCAGACATTGTTCATCCGTTCCCCTGAGCTATGTGTTTCTCCATTCCTCAAGACAAAGAGCTCTTTGTTTTCATCTCTTCCTTGAGCAAATTTGTTTCTCTTACTAGTCCTTGGCTGATCCTTGCTATAACCTCCAGGTTGTCAGCCATCTCTTGTGGCTCAGCCTCCAATCCCCAGACAGGCCTCCTCTGTCCTTGGTACTGGTTTCGCTAAATCTCAGCCAATGCATGCTTTTATCTTGGGGCCACATCTTAAAGCAAGGACATTCCTTGAAGTCTGTGTCCTGAAACGGTTTCCTGTCCTAGGGCTTCTTCCTGTCCACTGTTATGTCATCACTCTGTACAGTTTCAAGCCCAGAGGGTGAAGCAAGAAAACAACTTCAAGCTCTGGGCTTTCTCAACAAATTCTGGTAAGAAAGAGGGTATCCCAGTCAGCAACAAAGCAAGGACTCTTGTTGGTGGTTGAGGATTAATTTTAACCCAGTTTTGCTCAGCTTCAGATAAGCCAAACACAGTTTTGCCTTTCTACATACTCAGAGGGTTGAAATGTCAGTGGAGAGACAATCCCAGGATGAGAGAGATAAGAAAGAAAAACATGCAGTAGAATGGGGTGGTGACAGCAGAGAAGGCGTTTGAGCTTAACTCTGAAGACAGACTGAGTCAGTAAAAAATATAGCAAAAGGCATTCTAGGCAAAAAAAGAGTTGGTGTTGATAAGAAAATTAAAAAAAAAAGTATAAAACAATTGATGTGGAAGGCATGATTTTAGTTGAAGGGCAGGATCTGTTTAGAGATCAGGGACAAGAGCACAGAAAACATTAGAGTTAGAAATTTTCCCATGGGCAGAAGAGAACCATGTGGAAGTCATTAGGTCTAGGAACGCTGACCTCTCCATTGCAAGGTTGCGTGATACCTTGGAGGGAAAGATTGGTATGACGTGGACCAAAGAGGAAGCTGTTATAGTAGTTGAGTTGTGAGATGTCAATGGTTGAACTTGAAGGGTGATGATGAGGGAAGAGGAAAGCAGGAAGCTGATTTGCTTGTCAAGACAGTAGAGTAAAGGAAAAGGAATTAATCTTTGGTGTTAGTTTTCATTAAATCTGCTCAAAGAAATAGAGGAGAAGAATGACAGATAAACTTAAAATTGGATCATCTTGCTTATCTTATCATTAAATGTAATAACTTGGAACCATTGCCTTGGAAGACCCTTGCCTGGCATGATATTCAAAAGAAATCAGGGGTATCCAATAACCTATGAAATTCAATGTAAAACATTCATCTCTACCTTATAGATAGAGAGGCCCCATGAAATACAGTCTAGGTCAGTGGATGCTATAATTACTGGCTGCCCATCATCAGAAATCTAGATAAGTTGCAAGAGCTTGTCACTAATAATTGGCTGCTAGGAAATGGTGACACTGTATGGCAAGTTGTGGCAGATTCAAGGATGGTTCTCCCTCATCCTGCTTCCCAGCATTTTCATAATTGACTTGCTTTTAGCAAAAGCACTGGGATGTGGTGCAAGATGATTACCACCGTGATTAGGTCACAGTCCTCCTTGTTGAGACTCTTGTTGGCTTTGATGAACAAAATAGCAGCATTGCAGAGGCCCTTGTGGCCAGCAGAAGAGTATTCTCAGTCCAACAAGCATCAATGGAACCAAGACTCTCAGTGTATCAGCCCTCAAAGAATTGAGTCAGTCAACGACTACAGAGCTGGTGATATAGCTCAGTGACGTAAGTAAGAACTTGGCTGACAAGTGTGAGGTCCCAACGTCAATTCCCAATACCAACAACAACAATAACAACAACAATAACAGCCCCCCCAAACAAACAAAAACCCCCCAGAAGCTGCATATATGAACCTCAACAATGGTTGTTCCCCAACATGAGCCTTCAGACAGGACCCAGATCCTAGCCAGCACTGTGATAGAAACCTAAAGCAGAAGATCCAATTAGTTGGTGCTCAGGTTCTTGATGTACAGAAGTTATGAGACAAAAAAATAGGTGTTGATTTAAGCCACCAAGTTTGGTGGTAATTTGTTATGCAGTAATAAATAACTAACTGCAATTCTTGGCTCAGTCTACGTGAGCCAAGGCTGGTTAGTGAATAAGATCCTTCATTTTCTTTACTTAGGGAATGCATTCACCCAGAAGTGTTTTATGTTGTCCCTGGCTTCCCATAGTAAGAGTCAGCAGGCCCAGGATTCTGTCCTGACCCTGCTGCCTGCCAGCTGGTGTGAGATCTTAGGAAGATCCTTCCCTTTTCCATGTCTCAGTTTCACCATCTTTAAAATGAAGGATGCCAAACTAGGCCAGGGATTTATGGAAACATTCTCTTTTTTGCCACAAGAATCTTTTTACCAAATAAAAATCTCACAAGGAAGCTCTATGTACAAAATAGGTAAAAGTAGAGCAACTCCGGAGGAAATAAAGTTGGTGGTGTCCTTATGTCCCTGTCTATGGCAGTACTCAAACCACCACTTGGGGGCTTTTGAAAGTCCCGTCTTTAAACTCCTGACAAAGAGGTAGCCCTTGAGCAGTTTTAGTTTCCCTATTAAGTTGCACACAAATTTTTTTGAGACAACTCACTTGTGAGAGCACTGTTATTAACAGGTTTACTTCATGCTACTTCAGCATGATCCTCTACAACCTGATCATCTCAAAGTTGGCTTCTTTCCTTGGGAGCTAATGGTGCCGCTGGTCCATGCTGGGCCAGCTTTTTGGCCTTGGGAGCCAAACGCATGGATTCACTCTATTGCATCATTAGGAATTTGCCTCTCTCCTCTATGTGGTGTTATGGTTTATATCTAGATGATTCTTCAAAGGCTCCTGTGTTCACAGGTGGAGTCTTTTCAGGGGTGGCTGGATCCAGAGTATGCGATGTTAGGATTGATTCATGGTGAAATTCTAGAATCTAAGGCACTCGGGTCGGGTGTGGGTGCTGCCCTGTCTATGGAGCCTGGATAATTTATCAGGACTTGCAAGAGCTGTGGTCGTCTCTTGCTTGCTTTGCTACCTTCTGTCCTCTGTGAACTGCTTCTCCTCTGATAGCTATGTGCCTCACCACCCTGCCTTGGAGCCAGTGGATCACAGACTGAAACCTCTGCAAACTGAGCTGAATAAGCCTTTCCTCCTTTCACGTTGGGTGTGAGCAAGGAGGGAAAAGAAACTAAGACACATGGCTAGGCATTAAAGTTCTTGCTATCATCTTGTATCTTGGTGGATATGTGGACACCACGTTCCCCAGGGTCTGTGCCTGGAAGGAGGTCCAGCAATGTTCTGAGCTTCGTCCTTCTGGCTGGGGCGGACTGCAGGTGAGGATACCTGTGGTTGTATCTGATTACATTCCTATCAGAGCTCCCAGCACACTGATCTACTCAAGGTTTCTTTGGCTCTACAGGCTTAGTGTTTGGAGCGAAATTATTCCATGTTTTTCCTTCACTATTCATCCTTTTTCATTCTTTTTTAGCCTGCTGGGTGTGCTTGCGCTGTTCCATACAACAGCTAAATAATCAACTTTGAACCCTTCTCTTTCAAAGTATCCCTGGTCTGAAGCCCACTGGTGGAAACTGACTCAGTGGTCTAAATCTTGCCCTATCTGTTCACGCTGTTAAAATTGTATTTCTTTGGCAAGTAGCTTGCTATCTTTAGTCTTTTTTTCTTATTGGAAAATAGGAATAATCCCTTGTTATCCATGTAGCAATGTGAGAGAAGCAGTTTTGGATGATGGGCAGGAATCCAATGCTACCACTTTCTATTTTGAGCAAGAGACAATCTTGCAAGATTCAGCTGATTTATGTGTAAAGTCAAATACACTTGCTGGGAAGAGTGGAGAGGAATGCACAAACAAGCCATTCAGTGCATTATCTTTGTTAAAGGTCCTATCTTATGTGAGAGGATGATTCCTGGAATATTGGACTAAGAAAACTGGTACAAACACACTTTCAGAAGTGAAGCAGAATTATGTTATTGCTCCACTTTCTCAGTGACAACAGATTATTTCCTAAGTACGTACTGAGGACCTGATACTTGCTGGCACCGGCCCAGGCTTTGAGGGAGAACAAATCCCGAGAGACGGGATGAGTGCAACTGCTGCATTGAGCTTGGCTTGCTGAGGGCTGATCACTGCTACCACTTTCTGGACTTGGAACTGGCCTTGAGTTTTGCATGACACTGGCATGAACTACCTAAACTTCTTCAGTCCCAAACTCACATATTTAAATAGGGAGGTGACAACAATGCTGGAAACAACAGCGGATGCATAACATAGTGCCTGCAGAATTCTCAGCAAGATATATGTTGGGATTATCCAATAGGCCCCTCCTAGAGTATTTTGGACACACTCATGTAGAAACTAGCAGAAGCCACCTCATCTCCTTTAAGGAAGAGGTGCTCAATAGTTAATTTGGAAACAAACTGTCAGCTTTCAGAGCCCATGAAACCTCTCTGGCTCTTGCACAGGGTCTCTGAGGGGCATTAGATTAAGGAAATGTGTGTGTGTGTGTGTGTGTGTGTGTGTGTGTGTGTGTGTGTGTGTCTGGCTCAGCTTGCCCTGGGGGCAGGGCTCGCACGGCATGTGGTGCCAGGGATCAAACAATGGTCCCTGAACTTGCCTGAGCTTACCTAAGCTGGCACTTTAGACTGCTGAGCTATCTCACCAGCCTCCAACCATAGCTCTTTAAATTATGAGTTACACTGTCTGCATAATAGTAGTCCTGTGAACTTCAGGAAACTTAAAAATTTGAGACAACTTGGCATGATTAAAAAGAATTCTACTCATAAATAGGCCAAAAATATACACAGAAGGCATTTTCCTTCGCAACTTGTTTTTATTGTCAGCATTTTGCTTTTGCTTCATGACAGGAGGTCAAGGAGTGCTGGTAATGCTGACCGTTAGGCTGTTCAAGGTGAGGAACAGTGAGGTGAAGGGAAAGAGACAGAGCAAAGACTTCAGGGTGCAGTGTGCATATGGAAGACTGTCTCATCCCCAGGGTCAAAATCAGGTTGAGATAGATTTCATCTTCTACAAAGAAGTCAAAAGGCTTGTGATTCGGGGAGCCCCTGCTGTCTTTTGTGATAAGTAGAATTATCACCTGGAGTTTGCTAGAAGCTCATCCTCTCACACTCGGAGGGGCTTTTCCTCTTCAGAAGGCTGCCTTCAGCTAATGATTCCCACATGTTGAAGGTGTCTGAACTGGGTCAGTGTTACATTCAAGGGGATTCCTGGCAGTCTTCTCAGTGAGAGGTGTTTGGGCCATGATCTTCCTCTCTGAGGTTTTGGGTGAGTGCTGACTGGAGCTTGCAACCTTTTCCAGATCATCCTTGGATTCTCTATTCCTACACTGGGCAAACAGCTTTCACTGCTTCTCCCCCTTAGCCTTTTAGAGTGGAGTGCTCAGCCCACCTGTGCCTCAGAAGGTACGGCCCTGCTCCCACGATCTCAGCTCTCACCTGCACAGTGCACATACTTTTCTAGCATGGAAATCAGAGGAAATGACTTCACTGCTACCTCTAGCATCATTCTGGTCTCTCCTAGAGTTGAAATTTGAACTCTTCTGTTTCCAGGCAGAGTGGTGCTGCCATGTGCTGACCTTTTCTGAGCACCACAAAAAGTGATATGTGCATAGCTATTGTGTGGGATCAATAGATACCAGAGCCAGCTGGGGGCTTCTTAACCTTCAGTGAATGCCCTGAAGGATGTCATCTATGGCTCTGCACTTGCTTAGCTGAGCCTGACTTGAGGAGCAGATATAACAGAAAGAGCAGCAGGCTTTAGTTAGAAAGCCTGAGTTCAAAGCTAGCCCTTCCATGCATTTAGACATCAGTGGAGTCACTTAATAGTCTTGAGCCTTAGCTTTTCACTACTTGTACTGTTTGAGAATTAGATGAGACACCACAGACAAAATCCACTCTACATGTGTGAAATATCATCAGCCTTCACTGCGAATTACTTTGTGTGCCTGTGTTTTATCACCTCAAAGGGATTATACATTTAGAGCCAATGAAGAACTTGTATCTTTCTATTTTTCAGATTGAAGTAGCTTTAGAAGGGAAGGTTAGGCCTTGTATGGACTGGGTACTTTTTCCTAGAGGAAAGCATGGTTGCTGCCCCTGTGGGCAGGGCACGTGCAAAGGGAGCGTGGCTGCGTGTCCATAGGAATCCAGTGAGAGAAGCAGAGAGACATTCCTAACTCAGCGTAAGCATTAACAAGGGTAGGCTTAAGGGCGATGTATTTCTTATTCTGTCAGCTTGAATTCCCTTTCCAAATTCCATTCTGGTTATATGATCAGGCCACTGCCGTATTTATGGGTGGCCGCAGCCTGCCTGGAGGGGATCTTTAGCCAGAAAGGAAGTGTTTTCCTTCTGAAGGCAAAAGGAGAAACAGAAGCAGTCAGAGCAAACACAGAAGAATGTACTTCTGATTTAGTGGCCACAGACACCTGGATCTGAAGCGGGGTCCCCTCGCTCTGTGTGTGGGAACCTGGCTGTCCTCTTTCTCTATAGAGACCATGCGTACCACAGAATGTGGTGTGGAGCTTAGTGAGATAACAGTACAGGTGATCATGGCTCGGAGACGGGGTTCATCCCAGATGTCGACTCTGGCTCGCATTCACGTAATTAGTTCACTTGAATGTTTTACCCTTATTGGTGTCTGCACCAATAAGGGAAATTGTTCGCCCTTCTGTGACAGACTACTCAGGGGACAAGTTCCTAGTGAAGTGCATAGCAGCAGCCTGAAGGTACACTGCTGTCTGTGAGATTTGTGGTTGTGTTTTCTGTTGGTCAGAATGCAGGGAAGACACCCCAGAGCAAAATATCCCTCATCCCAGGGTGAGGGTTAGACTTTCTTGTAACATTTCAATCAAAATAACCTCCTATTCTCCTGTGAAATACTGAGCCCTTGTCCCAAATTCATTGAAGGAATATTTCCATTATTAAAAATAAACTGAAAAATCATTAGTACATTCATGTTAAACTAGTCCTTGGACACTGAAAAGCAGAAAAATTAAATAAGATCCCACCACTGAACCCTTTCTATGTGCAAGGTATGGTGCCAAGACCTCGTCATATTGTCTCTGGAATGTCTCCAGAGCCCCAAGCACTGCTGACTGTCACCTTCCTAGCATGAATGAGAAAGTCAAGGACTGGAAGGTTGGTGACCTCTTGGTGGAGGGATTTCTAAGACATGACATAGGGACACTGGATTTTTAAAACAAAGCATAGGAAAAAAGTAATTACAGAGCTTGGTAACACAACATCTCGTTCCATCCTCATCCAATTTGCAGTGTTCAGACAAACCAGAGAACGTTCCTGTTCTGTTCCTTTTCTGTTCCTTACATGCAGTTGCTTTCCCGGGGTGCACAGGGCTGAGGCACACTAACTTGCAACCTGCAGAGAGCACAGCCCCCCGCCCCCCACCACCACACCAGGCCAGCAAAACGTCCACGAGTTTATTCAGGACTCAGCCAACTCCTTCCTAGTCCTGAACTCTGCTTGTCATGTCTCAGGGACAAGGCGGGAAGCTGGCTGTGGTGGGCAACGGTTTTCATTTCTAAAGCACATATGGGAAAGCTCTATAAAAAGAGAGAGAGAGAGAAAAAAAAAAAGGTCCACAAGAACATGAAAAAGGGGCATTCATTCTCTAACAGGCTCTCTGTTCCAGTCTCCCTCTGGTTGAAAAGCATTTCCAAAGTATCCTCAGTGGCACTCCGCACTTTACAGCCAGCAGCTTTAGAATCCGCAAATGCTTCAACTCAGAACCTTGTGACGTTCTGTAAGCACAATTCGACATTTACACCCAGCCCCAGGCTGCTTACTACCTTCTCTCCCAACCTGTGCCAACACAACCTCCTGCTTATAAAATGCAGCCAAGTCTCTGGCTTGCCTGCCTTGCCAGACACTCTCAGGCTGGGTAAGATACAAAGCCCAGGAGCTGGGCTGGGGGCGAGGAACCCACAAGAAAAGATCCAGGACTGGCTCAATGCCTTCTTTTTACTTGCAGGGTGATGGCATTTTTTGGCAACGGTAACCATTATCCAAACTTGCAGTTATAGAACATTTACTTTGGATCTCTTTAAGCCTCATTTTCTCGTCATTGCAATGGGCATTTCTGTCACTGCTTCAGAGAAAGAGAAACGGAGGACCCCTAAAATCACATGTTTTTCTTAGACATACATGCAGTGGTAGTGGGAAGACTGGAGTTGCCTCTGGCTTTGAAACCTGACGTCCTCATCCCCTACTACTGATGGGCCAGAGAAGCCCAAGTGCTTTCCAAAAGTCTACCAGAGGCAATGGGTTTCCTGCAAGTGGAGGAAATTGTTTTCCAGAGGCTCAATGGGGAGAGGTGATTCTAGAGAGATACTGCACTCTCAGGACCTAAACATGAGTGAGTCCTACCTGGGGATCAGAGCAGCAGGATGCACTCTGGGCCCTCTGCCTGCAGGA
The DNA here is from genome assembly GCA_004027025.1 of Myocastor coypus. NCBI lineage: Eukaryota > Metazoa > Chordata > Mammalia > Rodentia > Myocastoridae > Myocastor > Myocastor coypus. The sequence continues at coordinate 101,392 of PVJA010002637.1, forward strand.
GTGGAAGGAAGCCCCCAGCCCTTCACCTGTTAGTCCTCTGGCCCTAGACTCACCTCTCATCCCCCACCCCCCAAGCATCTTTTCCCACAGGGTTGGGTATTGTGAGAACCAGATGAGGGATGCTTTAAAATTCCCTCGATTGTCAGGGCCCTTTCATTGATGTAGTATTTTGTGTTCTACACACAATCTTTTAGGAGATTCCTTTTAACCTATCCCTAAGTGGGAAAACTGAACCTCCCTAGCATTCAAAGACAAAATAATATTCGCAGGTGAATCAACCAGGCAGGGGCATTAGAGAAAACTCTAAACAAAGGCAGAGACAAAAACTTTACAAAAAGTTCCTTCCAAGGTGGCTATTCATACAGCCAGAACAAATAGAAAAAAAAATAGAGGACCAAGGGAGGGCAAACAGCGAAGAAATAGAGGAGGCGCACGCACAGGACTGTAATCCACCTATCACCCCTTTTTGCCAGCAATAAAAATAAAGCCTAAGTTCTGCAATGATAAAACGCAGCCCATCGGTAGCAGGAACACCGACAGTACATACCACAGCATAATGATTTTGGTGATGGAGGAGAAGGAGACTTACCTGTCCCCTGTGATAGTGGGAAAGACCCAGGACCGGTGCACACAGGATCCCGGAGCGCGTACCTGGCCACAGCAGTGGTTCCCAGGTGCGCGGTCTCGCGTCGCCGCCGGCTGCGCTTGTCTTTGTGTAGCCCCGAGGCAGGCGCGTGTGTCTGCGCACGGGAGAGAGTGTGACAGTAGGCAGACTGTGGCCAGAGCAGCCAGCTTGCCCTGGCTTATATAGCGAGCGCCTGGCTCTGTAAGGGGACGCCTCGCCTCCAGACATCCTTCCCCACTTTTGCAGTTGGTGAATTAAAGGAACAGCCCTCCCAGCGGAACAGGGTTAGCTCATGCGAGACGCAGCCGCTCCGGGCCCTGGGCCAGGAAAGGAGTTCATTTGCATACAATTTAGGGCGAAAGTAGGAATTCCCGCTTCCTCTGCCCTCTAGCAGGCAGAGTAGCTGTTAGGGAGGTGTGAGTTTTGTATTGCTCCCCAAATGGGTTCTCTAATTGTGGGACAGAAGCCCTGGGTGGCGGTGGGGGTGGGGTGGGCTGGGGGCCAGGATCCTGGCTTTGCTCCTGTACTCCAAGTAGGCTAGAAACGCGAGCCGAGCTCGCTGGGGCTCTGGGGCAGCAGCTGTTCAGTGGCACCTCGGAGAAAGCCCAGGGGCCCAGCCAGTTCCTGGAAAGAGAAGGCTGTCGAAGGCCCTGGGCGGTTCATGTTTCTCTGGCCAGCAGAGAGGTAACCCAGGACTATTCTCAGCAGGTGGGTACGGCGCTGGGCCGGCAGGCCCCGTAAGTGGGAGCCAGACCTGACTTGCTGCCCAGAGGAGCTGTTCCCCAGTCTCAGCGTCCTCAGGGAGCTGCTCCCTTCTGTCCATATCAGGTGCCATCTCAGCTGGGTGTCCGGGGCAAAGGTCCCTACACTTTGCTCTCAGTACTGAAGCAGGTGTACTGCAGCCTTTTTTCTTCAAAGAAAGTGATATAAAGAGTAGTAACTTCATCCAGGAGCCGGGAGCTGTGTCGCTGCTCTCCAAGCCTGTTGTGGACTGTATCCAAGTTCTGAGTCACCAGCTGGTTTGGTGGTTAGCATGCGCTGAGTGTCCCCAGGGTGTGCGGGGGCTCTGGAAGGAGCCACAAGCAGCTACTCCTGCTGGAGGGACTCCTGGGCTTGTCCTATGAGACAGGACAGGGAAAGGAAGCACCAGGTAGCCTGTAGGCAGCACTGAGCCAGCCCTCCCTTCTGATGTCTGTGTTCAGTGCTGTACAGGGTACTTTGTGAGCAATGGTGCATTACCTTTTTGCAGTGCTGAGCAAGATGGGTGCCAGGGTGCCCCTTTTACAGAGGAAAAAATGGATAGGTAGAGAACTAATGTCATTTCACTAAGGGACCCCGTGTGAGAAGCATGTCAGTCACACCTGTTTCTATTGTTTTTCCCATGACATGTCCAGGAAGAGTGCATGTATGATGTACTTAAATAAATTTTAACCCTCATTACATTGTGGCACCATTTGTACAGAAAACATTGCCATACTGGGATATGGAAGGTGGGTTTTGTTCTGTAGAATAGTTACAATCTTTGATCTTTTATTGAATAATAATGAAAGAAATTTTTAAGTGATCTATTTTTAATGGTAAATATAGTCTGCTTAGTATTCATTGTTGATGGCCCCAGTCTACCCATCTGAAAAAAAAAAAAATCAAGACAAATTTGTGTCAACCTAATTGTAGCTCTGACTCTAGAGTTGTAGAAATTTCTGCTCAACTGACCCTCCCAGACAATAAGAAGGTGTATAAGTACTCATGTTATGAAATAGTGCATTTGAACTTTTAAGCCATTTTGGCTGATTTAAACATTGGTTGTTTTAGAAGATTTTTAACTTTGTCCTAACCAAGGCATAGTTCAGCAGCACAAATTGGTGTCTTTCAACTCAGAGTGAAATATCCCATGCCTCTTGGCTTCGGTCAGTCAACCAAACTCATCTCCTTGATTAGCAAATAAAATATTAAGAGTAGTGTGTATGTTATATGGCGCCCAAATAATATACATCAAATGCATAATCTCTGTGTATACCCATATAATTATGGGTATGTGTTTAAATAAGACAAGAGTGCATGCTAGAAAACTGCATGCTAAAAGCATCTTCTTCTGCAGATGTTGTCAGCCTAAACCTTCTCTCAGTCCTCTTAGTGTGGATAATCATTAATACAGGCTGCCAAAAAGTATCTCAGCCAGCTGTAGACAAACCACTATAGCCAGGTGGGTTTCAGACCCAGAAATGACCTCCTGATGTTGACAAAAAGACTATTGCTACCTATTAAATAAACAGCTATCAAAAAACTACATTATTATAACATCAGGAAGGAATGACTACCTCTATTTGTGCATCTTTAGAAGGACATATTTATAAAAGAAGTTTTCTTCAAGTGAGATTTTATGCTTGAGTGATGAGAGCTCGAAGATTTACTTATTTTATTTTTTCAAGGATTTATTTTCTATCCCTGGATTCTTTGTAGCCTCTGTAATACATGAATGGAACTGTATGCAACACGTGCTCTCCAGTATCTGTGTCTTTGTTTATGCTCTGTGCGACTTAGAATTCTTACTTCCACCTTCTCACTTCAACCTATCTTCCTCTTCTTCCTCTTCTTCTTCCTCTTCTTCTTCTTCTTCTTCTTCTTCTTCTTCTTCTTCTTCTTCTTCTTCTTCTTCTTCTTCTTCT